>WEIS01079615.1:0-11058 GCA_013389965.1 Todus mexicanus
GCTTGTAATATTAATGTGAAAGGACTATATCATTATAAAATCATGGAATACGACTTTCCTACTTTCCTTGGTTTTGCAGTATTTCACACTATAAAAGCAGCAACACTTTTTTATTTATTTTTTCTTTTTTCTTCTTTTCCTGGCAGTAAATGGATTTGCAAACTTTTCATATCAAATCTTTAATCAAAAGTTATTCATCATCTTCTTGAAGCTGTTGTGTGCAAGGGCTTCTCATCAAGTCTTTGCTTCGTTTGTGACAAACATAACTCAAACTTTGTCTAACAAGGGAAAGTAGATTATCTTTTGCTAGTAATACTTAATATTTAGTTTCATAAAAAGAGGAAAAACTCCTAAAAAACCAAGAAGTTCTAAATGCTGCCATTAATTTTGCAACCATTCCTTCATCCAGATTTTAGGAAAAAATTCTATCATATAAGGTCTGGCTTGCAAACATCCTAGTAATTCAAGTGAAAGGAACAGATCTTCAGAGAGAGCAATGACTGGTAACTGGTAAAGTGCTATATGGGTTTCTAATGCCATTACCCTCAGAGGTAAAGGGATAGTCTAGTTATTCTGGGCTGCAGTCTCCTAATGTGTGTCTTCTGTCTTTGCTTGACAACTTAAATGTCCCTAGCTCCCATTGCAGGGTGATTTTTAGCATAAGTACCTGCTTTGATCCATGTTGCAGTGTGTTTCTTTCTGTTTGAGAGCCAGAAGTCAACCTGGATATATGCAGACATTCAAGCACAGAGGCTTGAATGACAATCTACTCACAGATTACAGCAGAGAAGGAAAGTGCAAAATAAGACCAAAGGACATGCTATTCTATCAGGAAGAAAAAAATCAAAAGCTGTTTTGTGAGATTAGCATAAGAATGACCTACAAATTCATCTTCCTCATAAAAAAAGCTTTTATGATAAAAGTTCTTAGGTAAGAACAGAAGAATACATCACACCATTTTGGCTCAAAGCAGAGAAAGCTTTTTTTAGTTTAAGTAACTATCCTGTATTTTTGAATGACCTGTGGCATTATTGGTTATCACTAAAACAGACAGGGTCCTGCCTCTTGTGCTCCACCAGAGGTACACAATGGGATGCAAAAGGTCCTGTTCCTTTCCTGCCATTTGCTGTCTTGTGCAGGTAAAAAAATGACAGTTTGATCAGATGATCATTGAGGTCCCTTCTAACCTGCTATTCTATGAAAAAATGAAAGTCTCTATGGATGGAGAGTCTCCAGCCTCTTTGGGCAAACTGTCCTAGTGTGGAAATAGTCTTGCTGTTAATTTTCTTCCTTTTAGCCCATTTGGATTTCCTCTTCTATAACTTGTGAACATTCCCTCCTGTTCTTTAGCTATGCATCTCTAAGAAAAGTCTATGTTATAACCCTGCCTTAGCTAGTATGAAATAGCAGTTAGATTTCTGGTAAACCACCCCTTCTCCAGGATCAACAAATTTAGTACTCTCAGCTTCTATTGTGTGTCCAGTCCATTGGACTCAATCCAGTTTGTTGATATTGCTGCTGAACTGTAACTATAGCTATAGCTATAAAACTAGTAAGGTTGTTCCTGACTGGCCTGTGTGATACTTGTAGCTCTGAATAAATATAGAGACCTTTTTTTCTCTTTCATAAAATTACCCCAAAGTGTTTTTGTAATAAGGATGCTAAAATAATCTTGATTATACTTGTTTATGTCAATTCTCATCAGATATGATAAATATTAATGCAAGAATGAGTGTAAAGTAAATCAAGATGATCACAGAACAGCACTTTAAAACAGAACTGTCATCCAGTGGATCACCCTGTCTACAAAAGATGGCAATAAAAGGTATTGGTTGGCCTTGTAATTATTACTTTTCATACATCTATATTTCTTATGGAATTTGGAAACCTATTTTAATCTGGAGTAAAAGGTTTGATTTACTAAGGTAGAACGGGTTCAACATGTGGCATAAAGACTACTTGATTTTGATAGTTAATATTTTTGTTTATTTGAATCTATCCAGGACAGCATGTGTTAGTCTGCTCAAAGTATGCAGTGTTTGATTTTAACAAGACAAACAGAGGAAACTGAGATGGGGAAACTGAAAATTAAAGGAGATTTAATGTCAAAAAAGCCCCAAAACCCAAACCCAAAAGGAGGTCATAGAGAATTACAGCAGTGGGAGTTGCCTGAGTGATATCACCTGACCTGGCTAGATCTTTCTAAGGAAAGAAGGGAAGTTTGGGAATTCAAGGGAGGCCCTGAGTAAATGCAGGTTAGTCTGTTGGCTTCATAAACTGACCCCAAGTGACACAGCTACTGAGGCTAAAGTAAGGCCTATATAAGTGCTTCTCCTTTGTAGTTAAGTTTCTTTCCTGTTTTATGGTGGTTTTTTTTTCTTGCACACAAATTGTAAACAATGAAGTTAAGCCTGTATCCTGGCTCTTTAGTTACTTGTGCTATTTAAGATGCTTAATTTGATAATTTCTGACAGGTTGAGTCTAGAAGTATGGCTGTTGCAATGGGTTTGAGGGCTTCTTGCCCACTGAGATGAAGAGCAGCATGGAGGAACTGCAGCCTTAATGGATGATGGTTTTTGTAATTAGATATATGATCTGTTTTGGTATAACCTTGAGTATACATTTAAATGGCTGTGTTGTTAACAAAGGTCACCCAGAAAATGGATCTGGACTTGGGTATATATGAGAGATGCACCGTGCTTTGGTGTGGCCTTCGGCACCCATTAAGCATATCTGCCTACGCTGCAGCGGTAAGTGCTGCTGGATGCGTGACTGGCACAAGTGCCAGATGCTTGTGACATCTTTTTCTTGTGAATTTCTTTACAAAGATAACAGAAGAGAAGCTTTAGCCTTTCTTTCATCTTTTTTTTTTCCCTTTTTTCTTTGTATTTTTTATTCATGCTTTTACAACATGGTACGTTTTCCGGACCATGCCCAGATGATTAGCTGCAGTTTAGCTCAAGGCTTCATAAAATGTGGCTTTCAAATGAGTTAGTGATAGATGAGTTGCATCAAAGTGGTGTATGTAGAACTAGGAATGACAGCTCTTGCTACCACTTAGCTTTGTATTAAAAAACAACAACAAGTTGGAATTTTCTAGTTTAGAGAGATTTAATTTAAGAGATTGTGTTTGTTGTACTGGCTGTGGAAAGCATGTCTCTTACTCCATCATCTTGTATCAGTCAGGCTACTTCCCCTTTAAGTTGGTAGGCAAACTCCTGATTGATAATGAGGGAGGACAGGTGGTATTGTGTGAAACCAGGCAAACAAGTGCTGCTGAGATGAGGGCCTCAGGGATCCTCAAAGAGCAGCTAGAGCTCTCCTTACTGCTTGCTGTGCTGTGCTTCTGTCCTTCAACCATGTGTGCAACAAGGGGGGTCTGGCTATTGGTGAGTTGTATTATAAGTAGGGAAGACTTTTAAAATTAATTATTTTAATGACTGTTGAGTATTACCTGGTTTATTTATTTATTTTCATTCTGAATGATTCTCTACCCTAATCCTTATCCTGACTGGTGATGGTGTTTATGTAGAGCACTATATAGCACAGACTTCTCAGAAAAGTTAAGAACCACTTGTATATATTGGAAAGTGAATAGGGTATGAAACCCAGTTGGGAAACAAAAGAATGATTGTTGTGGTAGATGAAAAAATAGGACCTTGTCTTCATGGATGAAGGAGAAAGAAGGATTTAGTTTCTCCATATCAGAGGTGTAATGGCAATAATTGTATTTTTTTTTTTTAAAAAAAAAACCTTCATTGGACACATTCAGGCTTGTCAGGATTTGTTCTAGCTTTTTGTTGTTGTTGTTTAAATATGAATTATGGTAACGCTGGTATCAACTTAAAGTGTTGCCAAAACTTTTCTGTTTATATTTATGTATATATGATCATGAGAAACCCACATTTTATGAATAATTGGAGGACACTGGAGGGTTTGATACTGGATTAACTCTGGTCAAAATTTGGTGGAAAAATGATTCAACTAAGAATTAAAAAAAAAAAAAAGCAAGTGAATTCAAAACACTTTACGGTTGAAGAAGACATCAAGTTGACTGTAAGAACAAGACCAGTTATGCTGTTAGCTGGACTTTGAAAATGGAAATAAGTACGTAATTAAGAATGCACTTCGGTTCTATTACAACATCCATAAAATTCCACAGTCCTAAAAACATGTTTTGAAATATTTTACTAAATATAATTCATGTAACTGAATTTTATATCCTATGAAGTTGTGCAATTAAATAGTACATGACTATTTCTTACAATTAAGGATTGCAAGGATCTTCCTACATACAATATGATATATTTAACAACTTTTTATGCTAAATAGTTGACATAGTTAATGTTGTAGTCACTTAATTCAATTTTAATTAGCCAAACACTAGTTTGAAAATGTGAGCTTTTCATTAACTGACATTGCTTATATTTTTACTGCTTGTTTTCCCTATAGTTCTTTCAAATTATGTATATATAATGTGTTAATGTTCATGAAATTCATTTATCATTTAAGGCAATGCCAAAGTTATTGCAGAGTGAAGAGAAATATATGTGTGTGGTTTTTAGACAAGTGCAGCTTAAGTCTGAGAAGATTAAAAAAAAAATTTAAAAATATTTCAATGTAGTAACCAAATACCACTCCTGTTGAAAACATTTCTGGCTTGGTTTTATCTTGTACCAAACAGTGTTTCTCTTCCTAGTCTTTGTCTGTTGGACAATAGGTCCATGGCAACTACCTTTGAATAATATGTGGGCTGTTTTATGGCAAAAGTGATACGAGAGGAAAAATCTAGAGAGATAAGATAGAAAGTCAGTGACAGTAAGTGGAAAGTGGAGCAGGACCATTTGATGGTCACAGTTGTCTAGGCTGAGATCCTGTCACTGAGTGGCCTTGAATTGCAGAGAAAACAGGAGAACTCAGTGGAAAGGGATTTACACCTTGAACATGGATCCAGAAGTATTTCATGAGGGACAGTTTCTAAAGGACTTCTATAATTTATTGTTTGATTCTGAATTATAAAACAGGGAAAAGGTGATATTAATTTGACTTTATTATAATACTTGCTTTGCACTGTTAATCCTACTATCTATATAGCTGGGGAAAAGATACCAGCTGGTTATAGGCTAGAAATTACCATATTAATGTTTTATTTGTGTGGGAATATAGTTGTGTTAATTAATGTTTTGATGTGGTTACCAGCACTTAGTGGTCTCTGAACGTCCCCTGCTGACTTAGGGAAATTAGAAGTGTTCAGGTATAAATGTGGTGGGGCAGTTATACCATCTTTACCCAGATACTCTGGGGGAACTCCCACGTGATGAAGGGCGGTGGGGTGGACTCATACCATCAGGGAGAAGCTTTCCAGAGAAGGAATGAAGGGTGACTGGAAGAAAAGAAATGCAGGAGCTGTTAAACCAAAAGAGGAGTTTTCAAATACTGTGCAGCTTGACTCCAGATAAGGCTGTCTGTCTCTCAGTATTGGCAATTATTACCTCCCTTTATGAGAAGAATTTTAAGTGCCTGTCTCACTACAGAAGTATACTTACAATTAAGTTATTTCACATTCTGAAAGATACTACTTCTTTAGTCATAATTGGTTCGCTTTCTTATTTATTTAAAATTAGGGTGTTTTGCTTTATTTTTCCTACCAAGAGTTGGGTAGGGAAAGAAGTGTCCAAAATGTAAGAAGGGATATGAATGAGGAAAGTGGAATGTTAATCTTGAAGCTGTCACTTATACCCTTTGCTCTTTCCCCTGCCACACCAGCCTTGTTAATTTTTTTCTCTTCTCATCTGCTATTATCACCAAAAAGTGTCTTTTAATATAAATACTTTAATCTAATGGACATGCTCTGTGTTTACACCATTGATAGCTCTCCTGTGCTCAGTCTGTGGCTCTGAAAGAGTTAAATGTGCCAGCACTCCATAGCCTAGATAAAAAAATATGCATTTTAATTTCTAATAAAAAAAATCAGGCAGGTATGAATAGCAATAAAATTGCTCAAAATGTTTAAATTGAAGGAAAACAATTGAAAATGGATTTAGAAATATAATGTTTAGTTAAGCAAGCTATAATGGTCTGTTATTTTAATCAGTATTGTGAAGCAATTTAAACTATGCTGGAAGAGAATTCTCATGTTTTAACGTATCATTCTCTCCCTCCCCCAAACAGTCACCAAAAAATCTTTAATGTTTCAGTCCTATTCTATAGTTCTTGGCAATAACATACTCTCTGTGCAAAGATTTTTGGTTTTTTGATCAGTTTACTGGTTGTCCCTAGTACAGCCAGCCCTGGACAGAGCAGCCAAATGGACCTCCAGGCTGTCGTGCGAAGAGCTAGATGCTTTATATAAGTCCTGGAACAACAAAAAAACAAAAAAAATCCACTACCATAATTAGCATCCTGAGAGAGATGTAGAGGATTGTATGGGAGGAAACTTGATTTGACAGTCTCTCTGTTATAGATATAGCTTGCCCCTACCTCTCTTGGCATGGTAAATGGGTAGTGCTGCTGTGCAGGCACCACAGACTGAAATCCCACCCCCGCTGAGCTGTGTGTTGCTGTACAGGCACCTGGAGAAAGGTTGTGACTTGAAGGAGGAAAAATATCTTGCCATTTATTGTGTGTGTAGCATCCTCATTGGTAACTTTAACCACAACTTCTCTCCTTGTCCTCCATCTCCTTCAACACAGGCTTGTAGGCCTGAAACTACTGGGTATACCAATCTGAGGACAGTGCAGAACTCCTAACTTTTTGGCAGAAATGTTTGCCCACTTCTTGACAGAGCAGAAAAAAGAGGTTTGCTCATATGGATTTAGAAGTTTATCTTCCTTTTTTTTTTAAAAAAAACCATCCAGCTCTTTGGGTAGGAGGAAGGGATGTTCGACATCAGTCAGCCTAAGGGCACTACTCTAAGGTGGGTACTGGGCCTGTCTTGTGTGCAGCTCCTTCCTGGAGGAGCTGCCACCTTTGTCGAGTTGTCTTCAGCAGTTGCCCTGTGTGGTGAGGGCTAAGGCTGCTGCATCAGCTGGGGAGGACCCGCTGTGCGGCTGCGTGGGAGGCTTTCCCCTTTGTGGCCTCCTCTGTCTCCCTCCATATGGGACTGTGGACAAACAGGTCACCCTTGCTGACCTCAGCTTTACCCCACGATTGTTTCTGTCTGTTCATTTAAATTCCAAAAGATCCTGGCCTGTGTGTGTGGAGCACCCAGGCTTGAAGCCCATGTCCCTGCTTGGATCTTGTGGTACTGCTCCAAAAGGATTTTGAGGGAGAGAGGCCACACTGATGATAAATCACTACGCCTGAGGCTGGTGAAGAAGTAGAGGGGGAGAAAGGAAGCATTTTGCCCTGCCTTTTATTTTCAGGGTGGCTGCATTTATGGGGAGAGAACTGTGGGCTGCAAACAGAGGTTTCCCCCCCCTAATCATTCAATTCTCCTAACAGAGGACTTCAGACTGTGGACACTTCCTATGCGCATTGGAGTGAATAGCATGCACGGGAACACCGTGATGTCCTACGTGTGGTGCCTGCCACTTTTAAACAAGCTTTGTAGTATTTAGAATGTGTTTATTAAAGAAGATTTGGGCTTTAGAATAGGTACTAAATCTCTGCAATGTGCTGAATTCCCATTCTGTGAGACTCCAGTGCCAGCGCTGAACTGAGGGGAGGCGGGTGAACTTAAATTAACCCAGGAGAGGAGGGTGAATGCTGCTTTCAAGCAGCAGATGCTGCAGCACCAAATAAGCATATTGCACAATAAATAGCAGTCATGGCTTTAATTAGGAATTCAATTGAAGTTGGAAACCACTTGCCTACAGTAAAATTGTCCTATTTAACATTTCTATCAACATATTTTTTTATCATTGGCATTGTTCCTTTTAATTTAACTTTCAGTTTTAACTTTGAATATAATAGATAAAATATTTTTAAAAATGGCATTAATAGTTCATTCTCGTGAATCTATCTTGATCTTCTATTTGAATCACAAACACTGAACAAATCTGAGAGGTTCAGGGTAAAAAATAGGCAAGTTGTTCAACTGGCTGTCCAAAATCTGGAATAGCTGTGCTTTTGGGTCTCTAGATCTATTTGGAACTCCAGGAACGTGTGTTTAGCACTTGTACGACATGCTTTCTTTCAAACCTCTGGTCTGGTGGACTAGAAAGCAGTTGACAGGCGACATCTTGTCAATATGTGGCTCAGATTTAGAGGAATAGTGGCTTCACTTCCAAACAGCAAACATGGACTACCTCTATGTATTGAACTTCCTAAAGTGTAAGTGTTCAGGAAAGAAAAAATGTGCATGCTTTGTTCCATCAGTGTGCTCATAGCTTGCCTATTGTAACTGTAATTGATGTTTAACTTTGAGGATTAGCTATTTATTCTGTTGGCAGCCTGGATAAGGCTTTCCATATTTTTAGTTGAGGATAAGTGACCTCTGGTGCCTGCAGAGGCACTTGTGATGATGGTAGTAACAAGCCAAGGAGAAGATGGGTGGTGTGGGGCAGATGATCTGCTAGTGGGAATCCTCTGGATCTGCCCACAGAGTTGTCAAGCTGGGAAGGACTGGGAGTCTTCAGCAGGAATAGGACTCGAGGACAGCCCCTAAAGATAAATAGGGATCCCTTTTTGGCTAAGCAACAATGCCTTCATGCACCTCTTCACCTCCATAGACCGCAAAACACCTGCCAACAAATAAATGCATATCTATATTATGAACACACTTCTAAAATAATCGTAAAGCCTTTACTATCAAAATAGTGCCACAGTTCTGAAATGTGGAAATGTTACAGGGAAGAGCTTTCTGAAGCACTAGTAAGTAAAAATTGCAAACAATCATATGAAAGAAATCAACTCTCATGGTATAGAAAAGCATAATTTCTGCTAGCCACAAGTTCCCTGTTATCTCACTTGGGGAAATTCTTCCCTGGTACAAAATCTGGGATTTGGAGTAATCCTGGGAATGCAGGAGACCCCAGTCAGACTTTTGAAAGAATTTAATACCACTCTTTTTTACCTTTTATCCTCCCATCAGCTGTGGGCAGTCTGTGTTGTGGAAAACCAAATCAAGCCCACTAAACTGCAAAAAAGTTTTGCCTTAAACCAAATCAATCAGCGTTCAAGCAAAAACTAGGTGCAGAGTAGGGACAGTAGCTGAGCTTTGTAAGCTACATTAAAATTGTAGCCTAATAAAAGTATCCTAAATTGTAGAGCTGGATGTGATCTGTTCAAAAGTGCACTGGGAAAAATGATATATTAGCAAATATATCAAAAGCAAAAAAAAGTCTAGGAGTGAAGAACCTGATAATATGAGCTCAGACATCGTTGAAAGAAAATATAGTAAGATAAAAAGAAGTAAGCAAAACTTCTTTACACTTCTGTTCTATCGAACTTTGAATTTTTGGAGTAACTTATGGGCAGTTAAGCTTCAGGAGGTAGCCTCTGTGTCAAATGTTTGACACAACATATTCCTTTACCCTCTAAAACTCTAATGTAGTTTGAATTTACTTGTCAAAAGTGAAGAAAGTGGTGAAGTTCCAAATCTGTGTGTAATTTCAAGCAATGAGTCATAATCAATAAACTACTCCCAGAACTACAGTTAGGAAGGGAATAAAACCAATGTGAAATCACACAGGAAGTAAGGAAATAAGTTTCTAAAGAATGATGGCCAACAGGATATTGGCCACTGATACTGAATCCAGTTAATTAGATAAATAATGTGTGGGGTTTGGTTTGGGTTTAGTAAGCATAAAGAGTTTTTCAATGGAAGGACTGTTTTTCACTTAAGATTTACCTTCTGGGGTGTTCTGTTTTGCTACAATTTCTTTTGTGAACACAAGATTCTGATTTCAAGTTTTACCAAAATAGTGTTCTCCCAGAGCAACTATTCTCTTTCAATGTGGAAGCTACAAGGAAAAAAACCTGTCTTTGAAAACAAATATGGAGAAAGTAGTTTATAAGGCTTTTTTATGATTATTTTTTTTCCAATCTCAATGCTGTGACATGTTTTGAACAAACTCAAATTTCTTGCATAACTGGAGTGGATTTCTGTGCAAGGCTTATGCACAGAGTAAGAAGTGACTATGGTGAGAGTGTGAATAGGGGGAAACCTGGCCAGAGCATGGGATAAATCCTGCTGTCTTTGAAGCATACAGATCTGCTAAAATGAGTGGTACATATAGCCTTACAAATAACATAAAATCAAACTCTATGTCTAAATGACATCTGTCAGCGATAGGTTGGGATCAGTGGGTATTGCCGTTCCCAGTTCCTTCTCTGTGAGTGATAATGGATTTTGTCATTTTAAAAATCTCAAGGAGAGTGCTTTGGATGTGATTTTCTTTATACTCTCCATTTTCCATTTTAAGTGTGACCAGGATTAATATAACGTATGCAAACTAAATCCAGGTTGTTGCATTTACCAACACTGAATTTTTATGAAGATAGGGTAGCTTTTGAATAATCCTCCCTGGCTTTTATTTGCCTTTCTTTTTAATATTTCAATGAAAAAAATATTTGTTATGATTTGTTATTTTGCAATTTATTTTTGTAAAAGTGTATTTGTGTTGCTTTTGGCCAGAGAGTTACTGTAACTTGCTCCAAATTGCTGTCCTCCTGGAGCAATCCATGGAAATGTGTTGCTATTGTGTTAGTACCAAACTATTTCATATCTAGAAGACTGAATCACAGGAACAAATGCAATATTTTTCTTCACTCAACTTCTATCTAATGAGCTCTGCTGTTGGGCAATTGGAGATCTTCATTCTAGCCCTCTTCTTGCTAGTTCCTGTGTGACTGAGTGCATGAATTCTTAATATTCCCATTTCCCCATCTGTAAAATGGGAATTCTTATCCTTTCCAGCTCTATAAAATTTATAATGCAATTAATAGGATATTGACAGAGCAGTCTTAGACCTCAGGTGGTAGGCACTATATGTAAACATTTTGACAGGTTTATTATTTCTTCTAGGTTAAAAGTAGAAAGGTTTAGGAATTACATCTGGAAACAGGCTAAGAGAATTTCTGTGGCTGTGGCCAATAGAAATATTTTGACCATCT
>WEIS01079616.1:0-24055 GCA_013389965.1 Todus mexicanus
ATTTCAGCTTGACTTGTATGATGAGATCAAGCCGAGGGACCTTCTCTCAGAGAACAGAATTTGCAAGAGAAGAATTACAGTTGTGCCTACGGTCAGGCACAACCTGGCATACATTGAGAACGGCCCAGACTCCAAATCACCAGAGCCTCAGTCATTTCCAGTCTGGAAGGCACATAGCCATGTTTGCACAAGACTGTGAAGACGCCGATAAATCCACCTGAGAAGCAAAACTTTATTAGACACATTCACACCCAAATGCGTCTAAATGGCTTCCTGACCAAAGCTAGCTCATGCCCCAGTGGCTTGGAGCTAGTCTATAACAACACCAGACTGTACAGACATGTTCTATAGGGTAAGTACATCCTATACGGACAGCGTTTAGTTGATCCTTTGTAATAAAATGTGTATTCTACTGGTCTCTAATTGGCTGTCCTGCTGACTGTCTGGAATTGCCTGGAGACACAGAAATGAAATGGGACAAATTACTTGAAGAGTACTTATATTAATAAAATGTAATGTACTTTTGTTTGCCATCTAGAAATACCGTTAGCATCAGGCAGAGGAACAAGCAAGAATCTCCAATTCCGTAACTCAAACCAGAAATTAAGGACTTGCACTTTTCTAAACCAAACTTGTATTTGCCATGACTTCCATAATTTATAACCCTGGAAATTAACCTTGACATCCATAAATTCCCATGTTCCAAGTTTCCTAATATATTCTTTCCAAAGATCTTCTGCCCCACCCTTTCTGTGGTCCAAACCGATTTCTGAAGACGTTGTGCTGATACCAGCAGTTTGATAAAGTACAGTGACTTCTTTCTGCTTTCTCTGAGGACTACACGTATCAATGCTTGCCTCAGTATGCTTGCATGCCTCTGTGTGTTTAATGCAGCTGCACTGCCCCTTCCACTTGGTCCTAATGAAAAAACCCTACTGATTAGCACAAAGCAATCCTGAAAAACATGGTTAAGAGGAAGGACACCAAACTCACATGAGCCCATAAAATGGTTCACTCTTTGGTCCCTGTTTCAGGCACCCAAGTACGGCGTGAGTAAGAAACATTAACCTTTTATGGTTAGCTATGTGATGAAGTGGATCTTGTCTTGCTTCATTTTTGTTTGACAATGCTATAAACATATGAAATTAAAATAGTGCTCCAGCCAAACCTTCTCTGATGGATTTCTGTTGGAATTTTTGTGGGGAGTAGCAGAGGGAGGGAGACTGGGGCACAGACCTCAGGGTTGAACTGCACAAGTCTGAAACCCTGATGGTTGAAACTAAGAAGTGATTTGTAGGCAGTGACCTCCAGGAGAGCATCAAGGTGGCCAGTGACGTAGAGAGCAAGAACAACTTGTTCAGGTATCTCCAACAGCTCAGCTGCAAATATGAGTCAGGACCCTCAATTCACCTAAAAGTCCAGTCTATCCCACATTCAATGTATTCCCACTCTGGTCCATCTGAGACAAAGTAGGGGAACATTAAAAGCTGGTATGTGACAGCAGCTGCTCAGCATGTCCATGTGCGTCAAGCTCTGCAGACTTTTTACCTCGTTGTGGTTAGACACCTTGTTTTGAGATCCAAGCAGATTACAGCTAAAAGCTTTTCCTTCCGTTCATTACTTCCTACTTCAGTGTTACTCTGATCGATTTTCTTATTCTAACTCCTCAGATCTAAAAGCAGAGCAGTGAACTCATAGGACTGCTTTCTGACTCTTTTCATAAACACAGCTAACACTACTACAGATCGATCACTGGGAAAGTTATTTTTCCTTGCTTCATTTTTGACTGAAAGCCAACGAATCTAGACTTTCAGAGGTTTGGTTAGGAGGCATATTATGTGATTTAAACGTAATGTGTCAATAGTGAAGATATGGCGTGCAGGAGAGGGAGGGGACAAAAAGACCACATCTCTCTGTTCGGTTGAAGTTAATACGAAGTCAGATGAAGCACGTGAAGTCACACTGCTGCAATACGGGAGCAAATAAGAAGGAAATCAGGCACTACAGAAAAGCAAACAGAAAATTACAGCTCTAATAACAACAGAAATACATGTAATATGCAGCATGGATAATATATGTACGCATGGTAGATCTTATTAAAAGCTAAAAATATTTTCTTCTTCTCCCTACTGCTATTGCTCGAAAAATAGAATAGTTCTACCTCCCTTTGTCAATAAATCACATTAAGGTCACTCTGAGGAGCAGCAGAATATAAATGACTTGTATGCAAAATCAAACTGTGTTTAGGGTATAAATGTGATAGAAATGCCATCCAAAATATGCTTGAAAGAGAGAAATGAAGTACTAGTGCATTAGATTTCGCAATATATTTACAGAGTGGAAGTCATTGAAATCTACTTCTCCCTAAACTATCTGTTCCCAAGCTTTAAACATTCAATAACTTCTCAGCCAGGGAATGTGGTCCCCTGACCCCCCCTTCTTTCTATTTTCTCTGTGGTTTGCCTTATCATGTGCTAAATACATTATTGCAACACATTAGTTACTTTGCTGCACAGCTCTGAAACCTTCACATAAGGCTCTAGGAATCTCACAGATAAATCACTGATCAGAATAAACTGATTGTCTATTCTGGATTCTCTTTTGTAGGATTAAAAAGAAGCCCAAGAGATAAGTTCAGGAAACAAACCAAAGTCTGTTACTTCTCAAAAGGCCATGGGTTTTAACCCTCAGTCTATATATTTTGGCTTTTTTTTCGCAGGTCTTCCGTATGAATGGTAAAAACTGCATTTCTCTCAAGTGGTGGGACAATCGCCCCACAATCTGAGTACACCTTTAATATTACAAGCTTGGGTTTCATCTGAAATTTGGATGGACTGTATCATCCCTTAAATCAGTATTTAAGAAGTTATTTTTGTGGCCTCCTGAAGCAAGATATCTGCACTACTTTGCACTTTTGTTTTCAACAGACTCATATTTAGCCTGGTACAGTTGATGCATAGGAGAGAACATCTTGGAACAGCTAAACCATGAATAATTCCAGATCTTCAACCACCACAAACACCTTCATTCGACATCCTCATTCTGAATACCATCCTTTTTCTTTTTTAAATTAGTCAATGGATGCCAGATTGGGGTTATGGACTTAATTAATTTTATGTCTGTGACATGCTCACTGTGTAATTATACCAAGCTGTGCACTATTAGATAATTATTTTTGGTTCCTCAAAAGAGGAATTCAATTTGTTTAAAATTATTTCAGCTCCTTCAGAAAGAGTGATATTATTTCCCTTCGAAAAGACATCAAACTAAGTGATAAAGCAACCCCATTCTGGTAATAAAAGACTACGGCACTGAAGTGGTTACAAACCATTTTGTTCAACCAGACTATTTACAAGTAGCAACAGGGTATCTGTTTCCTGTCATCTCCATCATATATCTTGAAGCAGAGAGATTGGAGCCCAATTACAGCCTGATATCTAATCAATACACACCTTATTCCTAGAGCAGGAAGTAAAGGAGGAGGCCCTTGGGAGCCAGAGTTCAAATTACTCTGCTGTCGATTCCAGATAGCAGCTAATGATAGGATATATTTCTGGAAAGGGGGGTGGGCGGGAAGGGCAGCATGGTTTAATGGGATTGTTAATACAAGGAACACATATGTATATTAATTTAGACATCTGCTTATGAATTCCAAAAGCCCTGAGTGAATCAGGAGGAAAGGCACCCAATTTGCTGGCTGCTCCTACAGATACTGGAACTTAACTTTGTTAAGTTCAGGCATTCAAGCAACCATCGAAGTCCGAAACCTTTACATGAGATTTGTAACTTACAGTTCCTTAGATTCCCCCCACCACACACACCTTTTTTAGAGTTGCTTTTTCACGGAGAACGACTTACTTTCATATGGACTTTACACAGCTCCAGGAACTTTCAACCAAGCCAATGAGCATTTCCCTTTCCCAGTTGACCAGCTAAACTCACCCTGTTGTATGCATGGACCCACTACGACAAATCCTGCACTCAACTGAAGGCAGTTGTCCCTTGATTCTTGGTTAGTTACTAACTCTTTGGGAAGATCTTAAACAGATACCACTTGTGACTATTTGCCCTTAAGTGTCTACTTCCATTTTTGTCAGCTAGAAAAATAAGCTCTCCTACTTACTAATCCCTTTGTATTCCTAGCAATGGTTGCATACTGGTCTTTATGAAATTGTTGGGGTGGGTTTTTTCTGTCTTCCAAGAACTACCCTAAGTCAGAAATCTAAAATATGAAGAGCAAATAGCCTGAATAATCAAAGGAAGTCACATGCTACACTCGGTACTCCAAGAAAGAAAATGAAGCACAAGGGCATAATAAATCTTGTTAGTATTTAGCTTTCAAAATGCTCTGGAAGGCTGCCTGGTGACATGGATTCCTTCTAGGTTTAATACAGGTTTCATTAGCCAGGAAATCATTGTCTTCTCCTAGGGAGCCAGACCACAGACCTACAAAATCCACAGTAAACAAAAGCAAGCAGCACAAATCTTATCCATAGTTTCCTGATGGGGAGTGTTGCAGTAAGCTCCACAACTCTGAGCTTCAGTGGCCAGCACCCTGAGCAAGGCTACGCGTGCAAGGCAGGTAAATCCTCACAAGGACCAGATTGACGAAGACCTTCAGGTTCCTATCTCAGCTTTATACACGCCTAAATCTGGTCTTGGATGACAATACGCTTCAATTCCTCATCTGACATATTTGGGTGAGTAATCCTTCCTCTCTCCTGTCTTAACTACTTTTCCATCTTTACTACTTATAATACAAACTCCTCCAGCCCCTGATCACTGTAATATATTTGTACAATGCTTAGCACAATTTCAGCTTGGGATTTCTTAGTCTGACTCAATAGTGCTATTGCTAATACAGAGTTTCACATAAATGGGGCCCCAAGATTGAATGATACCTCTAAGTGCTGCCATACTACAAATAAATAATTACATGATATACATAAATCTTGCATTTTTAATGCTGAAGTCCCATGAGACAGAAAAAAGATTTTAAATGAGACAAGAACTTTCTAATTATACTGCATGTTGATGATCTTGGAATAGGTACAAAAACCATTAAAGACTTTTACGGGGTTTTTTTCTGCCTCTTAAATAGGAAAAATCTTTTCATCAAACATAGATTGAAGCCAGTGATAATGTAACTCTGGCTTACTAAATAATAACAGTGCCGGGCTTTCTAAATAGCCTACTTCAAATAATGACTTATATTATCCTAAATTCAAAAGCAAACAACTGGGGAGAAGGAAATCGCTAAACGAAGAGCAATATTAAATTCCAGAGGGTGAATGTGTGCTGCTAAAGGTGTGGTCTTAATGGAATTTGACCTATATCCATAATTTCGCTGTCACTCAGTGCCAGCTCTCACAGCACAAAGACAGCAGATGAGCAGGGTGTGAACAAAGCAAGGAGCTGCCTGGAGCAGCAGGACTCCTGGATGGAAAGTAGCTATGACCCCATTGCCCCTACCACAAGCCCTGGACAGCTGAGCTGGCTGGCTATGACTGCCCTTTAGGAAAAGGCTAAGGTATCCCGGTTGGTGGCTACTGCTCAGCATGGGTTGGCCTCTCCCAGGAAGAGCGATTGGATCCTCCAGCATCCTAGCAGCAGCAACCCCATGGGCTCAGTCAGTCATCCTAAGCCCCTTCGTGTCTCCAGGTGTTCAAGGCACAGAAACAAAGAGCTAGTGGCTACCTAATAGGTCCGTAGCCCTTGGGGGAGAAAACAAGATTAGGTTAGTGAGCTGCCTTTATCCCAGCTGAACTGTTGGATGAACTTCCAAAAATATCCTTGAATTGGCATTCTGCGTACAGCTGTGTTTATGAAAGGCAGTATCATGTATGTAAATAAATTCAGATGCTGCTTGAGTTATTTTAAAACAATCAGTAGAACACTAATCATTTTATAGGCACAATCTTATCCCAAGAAAGTGACAGCTTGGTGTGTATACATATGTACTAGAAGTTAAAGTTCCTGTTAGTTGCATCTCCACATAGACATTAAACAAAGTGTAGACTTGTCTTATAGCTACCTAAAAAACCCTCTTAGCCAGAGCTCTAGGGGCCCCATCCTAGGTGGAGCTCATTATTGGTAGGAATTAGATGTACCTTGGCAGCATTTGAAACCCCTTGCGAGAAGACCAGCACCTCCAGTGCAATCTACCAAGTGGGAGAAGACAAGCCCCAGCAGGGTCCTGGCCCCTCGCCAGCACCCTGGTGTCTTGGGGAGCCCAGGGCACGTTCACAGGGTGCCCGAGCCTTGCTCTCCTGGGCAGGGTGGGTTCCACGAGCCCAGTCTAGAGCCAGACTGCTGCTGGGCCTCAGCCAGCAAGCACGTGTATCACAGAGCTCCCTGTGTTTAAATCCATTAATTATCTCGCAGTGTAAACACTTTGAGAGCACTGCGGTTGCCTGCTCATAGGGAGATAATGCAGTTTAACCACTGTCTGTTCTAACTTCAACACTGAGCAGATACAAGGAGGGCTGTAGAAATACCTGAGCGATATGAGGAGACGACAAATGCATTTCCTGGATTTGGCTCCTACCAGCCCATGGCAGCTTGAAATGAAAATCCACCTCAGCCGGACTAAGCTAAACAGTGGATATCACCTGGGCTGCCAATGGCAATGCTTCCTCAGCCTTCAAGAGAGCAAGGACATCAACTCTTAAGAGAGACTGAACTTTACACTTGCTTTCCTAACATGTACCACAGAAATAAACCCATTTGATTATTCCTAGCAGCCCCACACTAATCCTATGGTCTCCAGCAGCTCTCTGCTTAACATCTGAAAAAGCAAAAGCCCTGAACAGACAATATATTTGGGTAGTCAAAATATAAAGAAGAATACTTGGCTACCTGTTTATGCCACAATAAACCATACCAGAGTTCTGTAATTCAGGTGGCTCTTTTACTAAAACATCGTATATTGTTCCCATTTATTCTTTTATGATTGGAGAACAATCTGGGACAGAGAGGGTATAATCTGTCACAGCCTGTTAGGTACCATGTTATCTTTTTGCCAGCGTTAGCCTCCAGAGATGACATGTCTGGAAGTATAAATACTTCCATTAATGCTAGCTCTGGTTTCATTTACATTTTCCATTTTGAGCAGAGTCCTGGACAGCAAGGTGAACCGGTTATATGACGAACTGGTTATACTGTGAGAGCTAGAGAGCACACGACCACGTAACAAGGTACATCAGCAGTGGCTAGAAAAAGAGCTTAAACTTGCACAGTGAAAAACTCACGTCCACTTTGAATTTCAAACATCAGCAGTGCAAAATGTCTTCGGAGACAACCCAAAATCTGGTGGCTAACCCATGCCACTGCCATTAACCTCATCCTCATCTCCAGGGTCCAAAACAGAACTTAAAATAAGGAGGGTTTTTTTTTATAGCACAAAAGTTATGCTGTAGAAGACTACAAAACCACAGGATTACAAAACATTGATGGTTATTGCAAACTTCCCTCACAAATGCTAATGAATTGTTTTCTTCCCCCCACCTTCCCCCCTTCAATCCTGTTGTTTCAAATCAAAACACATCGCTGCTTTGTTGCTGAGCACTTTCTCCCACAGTGCCCTGCATAAAGACTTGCTTGTGCACCCTCTGGAATGTGCTTATTCCAAGATGTTTAATTGTCATTTCTTCCACCTTACATCAGAAGGAAGCCTGTCACATGCATTAATTAGGTCCATAAAAATATGTTTGAAACCCCTACCATTTAAATATGAAAGAGAGAGAAACGAGCACTGCAATTTCCAAGAATGACTAATGTCTTGCTGAAGTTAATTCTCTGGATTGATGGCCTAATTGCCAACGTGGCTGAGGTAAGGCGTACGGTAAGATCTCAGGCTGCTTGGCAGTGAACACTGCCTTACCAACACGTAAACGACAATTTTTTAATTGATATTTCCAACTATGAACCTGATTTAAATGAAAGGCTTACTCGTGGAACAAACAACAAGCTGCCATTCATTGAAGATGCACATACAGAGAAAGGAGAAATTAGATCTAGCCATGGAGACCTGGAAAACAGAGCCCGAGAGCCATTCTGTGTGATTACAAGGGCAAAGCAGCTCACCAACGAGATCAGAAGTTCATGTGCTGCTGTATTCTGTCTGTCTCCAGCAGCATCAGCTCCAGATGCCTCAGAGAAACATGTAACCAACCTATACGGTGGGTTCATTTTAACTCCCTGAAGTAGCCATCAATTTAAATAAGACCCTTTCCTAGTCAGAACCTCCAGGCTGGATTGCCCTCTCACAGTAACATAAATGAGTAACTTCATTTATACCACTGGCATTGCAGCAAAGATTTGTTCATCACGAGCTGGGTGGCATACCAGGGAAGATGCACTGAGCTTAAGCCAGCCCAAACTCAGGCAACAAACATTTTAAACCAGTGCTGCCCCTGCAGTAGCAGTGACATATGAAGAGTGTTTTCTCCTTCTTGAACCAGTAAGAGGAACTGGTGGCCAGGGCTTCCTAACTGCATTTATCCTCTTCCCACCTCACATCTCTCTGATATCCAGCATGATTTTTTTGTTCCCACTCAGACATGTTCCTTCCATACAGCTGTAGAACTGAATATAAAATCACAAAAAAATATTAACTTTTAAAACTTCTGCATTTTCTTTTGTTGACAGAGTCTATCAGACTTGGAGGAATTCAACTACTTGAATTCTATAGCCCTGAAAAATGAGACTTATTCAAATAGCAACTTAATTCTTCCAGCATTAATGGCTTTTACTTTTGCCAAGAGAAAATTCTGCAGTTTGTTTAGAGTGACCAGAGATATATGCAAAACGTGCCTGGGAAAAATATACAGACAATGAATTGCTTTCTGAAAAAATAAAGCAGATTTATATTAGTACATCAACTGCATTTGTTTTCACATAATTCTGATATCCAGAGTTAAACCAAATGCACATCTTCATAAAATACATGTCCAAGTGCATTCAAACTATCTCAAATAAAACATCTTCCACTAGCTCTTTGGATGATCTGTATCTTTTGGATTTACAGCGACACTTATCTGAGGAGGTCAAAGTACTCTGTAACACAAAAAATGGAAACTCGCAACATCCTAGATGAACAGTAAGCATGATTATAATCTATTCTACAATTCTAAGTATGGTTTCACAGTAGTCAGATAGAGAGGTTAAATACTTAGCTCAAAATAAACCCATGCAACCTCGCTCTATCTTCTCTCTACTTGTGACTTCCCTCCTCCCCTGCTGATCAGAGAGAAGAGCTCAGTGGTTGTAGTGACAACAGCTTAGGACAGATGCTGGCTCCCTTCCTGCCCCTTTTCCCCACGAAATATTCACCATGAAGCAGGGGCAGTAGAAGGGGTCATTTGGGCATCCCTCGGCCACCTCAGCTGAGAGGGCAGTAGGACTTGTGCTCACTGGCTGCCCTGCTGGTGTGTGCCATGCTCCTGCCACCTCCGCACAAGACCTAACCTAGGGGAATCAGTCAAGGGCGTGCAATAAATACCACCACCAAAAACGTTCTTCCCTTTGCTAACATGCAAGTTTATTTTGCTAAAGGTAAGGGAAAGTTTGAGGTGGTTTTAGGGCATAAAGAAACTTAGTTCAGGTTGGCTTTCTAGTTAGAGCAGACTCAAAATACAACATCACTGCTATGGTCTAAGCAGCTCTTCAATTCTCACCAAGTCATCATCCTCCAGCATAGTCTACAGACAGCAGAGACTGATGTCAGCACATACTTCGGGTTTTTATTTCAATAAATCATAAATCTTAATACTCAAATCAGTCAAAGTGAGCTCTCTCAGGCCATTAACATATAATTAGACTAAGGTAATAATATCTTCAATAGAATTCAAAGGTAACTGCTGCAGTGAGGTGCACACACACTAACCCACACCAAAATGGAGGTGGGTCTCACCCAGAAGTAAGCATTCGGAACCCTCAAGCTTTGAAAACCTCAAGGTACGGATCTGAACCTTGCTGATGACCTCACCCTCCTTGCAGCCTTGCTCTACTCGGATGAGGGAGATTTCTGCAACCATCCCACGGAAAATGGCTGTTTACACCGGAGTTTTGCTAGGTCCAAAGTCTAGAACTGAAACCCCACTTTTGAAATTTCCCTCTTGCTTCTGAACAATTTATAAAATCCAGATCATATTTCTGTGTCTTCAGCTCTCCTTAGATGATGTCAGCTTTCCCCACTGTGCTTTATCTTTGATTCACTGCTCTGTGTAAAACCTCGATCGACCTATTTCACAATAGCACATTTTATTATGCCAGTTCTACCAATGAGAAATCTGAGACACAGTGAAACTAAGAGAGATGTCCAAGGCTGTACGTGATGTCCATAACAGAGCTGCCAGTAGACTGAGTCACAGGCTCCTCTTTTCTCTCCCTACCAACAGGATTGTATTTTCTCTTTACTTAGCCTTCTCTCATGCTTAAAATAGTTGTGGCTTATTGAGAGATTTAGCAAAGAGCGCAGGTCAATCTACCTGTTTACCTAGAAACAGCAGCACTTCTAGAAGATACCTTAGAGCTATATGCCACATGATAACTAAAGATGCTGGATGACTTGCCTAATACTTAATTGGAGTATGTAGCTGTCTGCCAAATAACTAATTTTTTTTTTTTCTTTTTCAGGAAATAAAGCTGAAAGAGGAGGGCAACATTAAGTAGGTGGGAAGAAGCAAAGATCTTACAGAGATTTTACATATACATATAGCCCTTCGACATCATCAGAACTTTTAGCAATGTCAAGAAACCTTGTTTATATCTGGCCCAAGGGCTACTATCTTTTTAGAATGTAGGACCTCTCTGTGATCATTCCCATTTAGTTGATGATGATGTTCAGAGTCCATTCCTTAAACAATCCATCAGTTTCAAATAGGATATCACTCCTGGTAAGACACGTGTCTTAGCAGCAGCATCTGACTCCAGTACTCCAGGGCTCACACTCGCTGACTGGCAGTCTCTGAGTGGATGCTCAGGGCTTACATTGCCCAGTCATGTCTGACCACCACGAGCCAACCCCATGCACTCAAAGAAGGTTGGATCAAGTCTGAGCTAAAGCTCCAAAGATGCAGGGAACTTGCTCAAATATCCAGTGCCACTGCAATGACAAGCAGGTAGGCTGAAGCTGGTATGAAAGAGGAGCAAGACGTGTGTTTTGCCATAAAGCAGTTGCAAAACAGATACTAACTCTTTCCGTAGCAGTCCATAACAGCCTGACTGGGTTGTACTTTGGCCAACATGGCCCTCTCGATTGAACTAGGAATTAAGACATTAGAGAGGAGCAATAATACCTACTAAGGAGGCATTATCAACTTGATTTCATTTTCAGATGGTTATTTCCTCTTCTGGCATCAGGTTTTATTCTGCTTGTGGAGTACATATTATCCATATTTTTAATAAAAGCATTTCAAAATTACCCACAAGCAGAGAGAATAAATTAGCAGTCTACTTAATTGAGTTCTTTTCAAGATTCTTAGCATCAGCTGCAACCGAGTGAAATAAGGAAGAATGTAAAATTTGCCACTTTACAAGCCACCAGGCCATTCATTCGCCCAGCTTGCTCAATGCAGCAGTTAATTCTTAACCATTTTAAATGAAAAAAAACCCCAAACATTGATGCTTCAGCTTGGTTACAGAATCACTGTACCCAGAACAAATACCAGTTTGGAGAAAATGAAGAATTACTCCTCCTTTACTGCTTCAGAAGTCATAAACCTGAAATCTAAAGGGTGTCCAAATCCTTCCTGATCTCAGTGGACTTCAGTGACCTAAAAACTTCTGAGGACCCAGGCCTTTGTCCTTATCCTTTCATTTGTATGCATAACGGTGGAAAAAAGTCACTAATTTACTCGACCCTTCCAAACTCCAGAAGAAACACAAGCACCTTTCTTTCAATTGTACTTTTAGAGAATCATTTTGAAAGATCCATTTCCCAGCCTCAGCGAGGCTGTCAGGCATTATAAAAGAACACAAAACCTTTCCCAGTTTGATTTTTACTTTAACATCAGTTAATTTCTATTTGTTCTTCCTCCCCAATTTCACTAATGCCCTTTTTGTGTACGTATATTTGTCCATTACAATCTACAGAACAATCACCCTAATTGATCTAGTGTTAACCTCCAGCAGCTTCAGATCCAGACTGTTTCTATCTATTGCTCAGTCCCAGTTGCAGCATTAATTCCCTATAGTGCTTACATCTCTGTCACCATCGCCACCCGGCCCTTTTACAAGAAGCACCTCTCCAAATAAATGTCGCTGTAAACCAGTCTTACAAGAGGAGTGGATACTGCTGAAAAGCCCCTGCTGTAACAGTCCTGGTTTGCCTTGTGTTGTATATAATGATAAATTTCATACAGGTGTCACATTTTTTAGCGGGAGGTGAGGATTGATGGGGAGCAGTAGAATGATCCATCATCGGAGGCAGGTGGCACAGTATTGGAATTTCAGAAATCTGTTCCCAATCACATCCACTGCTGGATGACTCAGTAACGACCCCATTTGCGATGCGTTACTGAAAATCAATGTGCCGCATTCAAGGTCAATGTACTGTTAGAAAACTCCTTAAGCACTGATGGATGGATTGCGTTCATTCAGAATAAATGTGAGAAGAAAGTGACAGCTGAGCATCCAGATAGTTGTGCCAACTTTAAGAGAACAGTTTCCTCCTGGAGAGAGAAAGGCGATTCCCTCGGGGATTACATCATTCCCGATTTCTTTTGTTCTTCCTCTTTTGAGTATTTAGGTAATTGTTTAATGTATCTATCTTCGTGCAATTAGGAGACTTCAAAGTTTGAAGACAAATACTGATGAACAACAATCTTTATGGACTTTTGTCTGGGAATGATATTAATCATTATGAAAGACTATCAAAGTTTATAAGGATTAAGTAGATAAGGGAAAACATTTGAAGAAGAAACTAAAACCACACGCAGGTACAGAAAAAATCCGCCCTGCAAAGAGCTCTAAAGATAAAATCCCAAGTCAAAATATGGTCTTGTTTTTTCTGTTATTATAGTAGTGAACAAGATACTTACTGTCTTTACATATCTTTACATATTTTTCAACTCTCTAAGTGGTTTTGCATAACTTTAAATGTTTTAAATTAGCTGGGAACTTGCCAAGCATGGTAAAACTGATTTTAGCTTATAAAAGATCCACGCTTATAAATAAAGCTATCTCACTCTTTCTTCTAGCAATGGGATGGGATATCTTATTCAACTAGTTTGCTAAATATGAATTAATGACACTTCAGAGACTCCTTCCAGAGGGATTCAGAAATTGCACTCCTTTTCTTTCCGGAGAAATAATGAAATTGTCTTTTAGTTGATGGAGGAAAAAAAAAAAAAAGTAATCATCAGCTTCCAAAAAGAAAACAGGATTGATAGCTCAAACAAACAGGAAGGGGGAAAAGTGTAATTTACCATGTGGTTCACCAGCAGCTAAATCTGTTCACTTGACACAATAAATGATGTCAGGCTTCCTCACCCACTGTGTCAACAAAATGGGTGTTGTCAAAAACATTAAGACATCTTATTGACAAACTCTCAAGTCATTATACTCTTTGAAGTGGTTTTGTCTTCTGCCTAAAATTATTGCACCGACAGAATCGATTCATCTGCTACATTGATACTGCAGCAACAAGCTCCGGGAAGGATTCTGAATACAGTAAAAGAAATCATCTAGACAAAGTTATTTGTTACTATTTTGGTAAGGTTCTGAGAAGGGCTGGGTTATCAGGGATGTGCAGCTCATTTCCAATATTCCAACAAGAAAACCACTTTTTGCTATCATAAACTAACTATACAGAGCACTATTAGAAAGAGGCTGCTTTGCATCAGAAGCTATCAACTAGGGGTTAATTGCAAACTCATCACCTTAAACAGGTTGCTGCACATTATTTCAGCCAGTATATACTGCTTATTCAAATACTTCAGGGTGCACACAGCTTCCAAAGCTTCTTTTCTTACTCAAATAGTTGTACTGAACTCCACTAGACCAATGCTACAAGGAAAATCTGAATGGTTTCACTAAGATAATTACACTTTTCAAAAAGGATTTGGTCAAAAATATGTGAAATAACTTAACCGCGGCAAGTTAACAAGCCGGAAGGAATTAAGGCTCGGCTGAGAGGTCAAAGGGTGAGTGCATATAGAAGTTTCTTTCCCAGCCTAAACTGATGTGGCAGAGTAAGGGTTAGGTCAGGCAGGCTGTCTGCACTGCTGATGCCCATCAGGAACTCTTCTGCAGACAAACAGATGTCAGATTCGTGATTTACAAGTGCTTCTGACCCTTAACTTTAATACATCACAATACTAATCCTCCCTTTACACCAACATGAATCAGCAGTAACTCTATGGAAGCCAATAGAGTAAAACCAGCATAAAACCCGAATGGGAGGAAAATCAATTTCATACGGGATTGTCTATTCACCCCAAGAATAAAGGTCCACTGTCTTTTTTCCTCTCTTCTGTCACTCTGCTGTAAAGAGGAGTCTCTAGCCAGCAGAGAGCCAGTACAGTAAACCCCATCATCACTCCTTTTCCCCTCTTGTCCTTCAGGAGCGGGGTAGGCATAGTAGGTACAGCCAGATAATGCTGTGTCCCCGTCTCCTCAGTGACCATTGCTTACGCTGTTCTTGTCCTTATTGGGTTTGGCAGATCCTAGACCCACTGGTCAGCAGCAGGGACTAATAACCAGGTCTCCTGATCCCACCACAACCTCATGCACAGGCTGCAATCATGTACCATTGACCATTTGGCTCGCTGTCCTTAATGTAAAGTACAGAGCCGAAGATAGAAGCAGGCTGAGAGTGCCAGTTCTGTCCACTGTGGATTTGTGATTAAGTTTTGCCATTAAAATACAGTATATAAAACACTAATTCAAGCCAAAATTATAGACTCAGATAATATATGGAATTGCTGTGCCAACAATCCACAATAAAAATACACGGTACAAATAAGTTAAAGAATCTGATGTCAAAAATATGGATAATGAAAGTAAATTGTATAAACATAATTAATAAAGGCTTGGAATGGAAATTTCCAGTGTGTACTGGCTGAGTCTAGATCCACTGAATACCCACAGACTCTTCTAAATTTAAGCTGGGATAGTAATGACCAGCTCCTAATGTTTTGTTTAAATTCTGTCTTTTATATCACAAGGCATCTAGGAGTCTCCACTAAATTGTTTTAATTAAACCAGCCATTATGTTTTATTAGTTCCAACTTCACCACATTTGGATGAGAAATAAAGACGCACGTAAAAACCAGACTTTGACGTGCAGAAATCCATTCCTGCCCAAGTCTTCACAGCTGCTATCTTGTGTTGCCCCAGCCCTGCAGATAACAGCTACTGTTTTGCTGGACTTGTCATGTAGCCTGGAAGTCTGACAGGGTTTTTCTGTGATCCGTTTGCCATCTGTACGCAGCCTTTTCCAAGGATTTGTTTCGCCTTTCTCAAAATGCTGAGCTTGGGTGGCCTTGCTGAAGAATTTTCAGATTCTGCTATGAAGATGATGAAGGAAGACTTCGTTTGCACGGAGTACTTTCGTTTAAAGAAATACCACTGAAAATATGGAGACAATGCCTACCTTTCACACAGCCTCTGGCCTCCTGGCTTAGTGCTGCACTTCACTGGGGAGATTCCCACAAAAACCAGCAGGAATTAGCATTTTCACGTAGACACAGATGAACTAAATGGAATATAACTGTATTGCACTGCGATATCTACATCTGACAGTGCAGAAGCAGATGTGTGTGTGTACTGTTTACAGAATCCAAGAAGATGAAACCCTACCTAGAGCCGCTATGCTTGCTCCCTCCAGTTTTGGTTTATCCATTTCACGAAAAGAATGCCTTCCTGCTACTTTTCATATGATGGAAGGCCATGAGCCGCTGACATTGAAGACAGACAGTATTTGCTCATTAGGCTGGGCAGTGGGATTCCTAGCCTAATGCGGGGCTTGTAAAGTTTTTTTGTGATCACAGAACGAAACGTTGCTACCAGTTAAAACCTCACAGCCTCCTCGCACCGGGCAGTCTGTGCAGATTTTACACAGTTTTAAGAGACTGCGATCACACAAAACTACTGAAACATATTTTCCATGTGTAAGCACAACGCAAGTAATTAGTGAAGTCTCCTCAAGTATCCAGTAGAACCACATGGCTAACTAGTTCACTTCTACCACTCACACAAGGCCACAGCCAAGTGGAAATCAGCTTCTAAAACATCTTTCCCAGCCCTGTTACAGACCTTGAGTTGGTAACTTTCGCCAGTATCTTGGCCTTAGCAGCAGCTGCTGCACAGCTCTTGTGTTTTTGGGGCTCCCTACAACCTGAGCTTTGATATGAAGGAGCCAGTGCCACTGTCTGCACAGGAATGAGAAATGAGAGCTACCGGGAGCAATGCAAGCCTCCAAAACCCTCCTCCACTAAGCCTATACCTGCAATAGGTGACTTTCAAACAGGCAGACAGAAGAAACACATTCCTTGCAATTTTCATAATAAACAAAACCAGAGTGAATCAGTCCAGAATAACAACTTCAGTAATTTGAACTCTCTTACTCTTTCAAAGAAAGCAGAACTATTTTGTGCAAATTAAAGACCATTTCTGCTGGGAAATGAGAAACAATATTCCAACTAATGCAAAATATTAAGCAATAGGTTTTAAAAAGAGTCACCCCATCATTACACAGGAAAGGTACATCAGCCTTTTAGTTCTGAATTAGAAGTATTTCCAGCACCTTTGTAAAGCTGTTTAAATAACATTCCTACATTAGTCTCGCTACATTTTAAAGTCAGTTATCAGGTATTTAGTGGAATAAATAGCAGTTTGAGGTCTTGGTTGTAATTTAGGTCTATGCTTCCAGTCTGAAGCAGCACACATATACCTCCAGATGCAAACCAGTGATTTTTTCCAGATTCTGCTGCAGAAGCTGGAAGAGTGCTCATCAGGCAGAGTTTACCATCCCATAGCCCAGCCAGCACAGGGAATCATATAAGTCTTCACTGGCTGCTTCAATACAAAGTCAGATATTTGACTGTCTTTGCACAGTCAGACAAAATTTGACTGACTTTGCATTGATACTGACAGGGCAACAGTCATCCAGACTTTTCCATTTCCTGCAGCAGACTTCGTGGTGTAGCTTAATTTCAACTACTGTGTTTCCAGAAGGAAAATACCCTGTGTTTTCTCTCTTATCCACACAGATTACCATGTCAGTACAGCTGTGCAGATCATCATATTATCACACATATTTTGTGTTCTCCCGATCATCTTCTTCCTACTTATTTAGCACCTATTAAAGCAATTAGAAATATTATGTTCCTTCCAGGCAAGTCTTACAGAAAATTCTCTGAGCTCTTTGTACAAATGATGCCAACAGAAAATGTTCCAGTGATGTTAGTCAGTGTACTATCAGGCTCTTCACGGCACAGCTTTTTGGGTAGTTTATGTCAGTACGCTAAATCAAATAATAATTAAAGTAAGTTACTTAAAAGTGGTTTGGATGTGCTTCCAAATGGAAGTCTTAACAGAAGGGATTCAAAGGGAGTAAGAGATACATATGTTTTGATAATCTGAAGTGAGCCAGCTTATCCAAAAAGCCACTTAATTACACCAAAACTGAAACATCTGGTTTAGATTATCTGTTAAAAAAATAGCATGGTGAAAAGGAGACCACTTGGAGAGGAAGTATTAACATTATTCCTGACTTAAAAACTATCATGACAGAAAACTAATACCTTTTTTTAAAATTTATTTTTGTATCCCCATATGATATACAAAGAGGAAATGCAGTGAAGCAAGGAGTCCACTTGCCTTCACACTGAATTCGGAAAAAGAAGGAGCTCTCCCTGCCCTGTTCCAAGCGAGCTGCAGGAGGACAGTCGCAGAGGGACTGCAACGCTGGGGGATGCTGGAGGTAGCAGGGTAATCTCTGTCCCTTGTGGATCCTTTGGAATTCTTGTGGCTTTCTAAAGTCCTGCCATACTTGGGGCATTTTCACAAAGAAAAAAAGTACCACCACCCCTCCCCCCCAGCAACATTCTCTACTTTGACTTAAGAACATTCCTAACATTGCTGTTGTCTGCCGTTATTTTTTATTTTATTTTATTTTTTCTCCCCAGTTGCAGCCAAGGAAAGACAAACCACACAAAAGCGATGCCAGCTCTTTCCCTGCACATACAGTAGGTACTCCCCAACCTGGAGATATCCAAATCTCTCCTGGTACAGACGCCTGGTATTTCTTAACGGTATCTCTAGCTGAGAAGTCACATTATAGCACTTTAGAACATTTAGCGCCTAAGGAAAACCTTTTATGTGAGCATTTTAAAGCTCAAAGCTCTAATCTAGGACTTGGTATATTTATCCAAGTCCTTAATTATTAATGTTATGCTATTGATTTGATACCTGAAACTCTTAACAACAAAACCTGTGCAAACTAATTATGCCCGGCTTCCGAATTTACACGGCTTCTTTGCGCCCCTTCTAAGCCTTCTTTTTCCTAAATCAATAAGGTCTGATTCACAAAACAGCACAAAGATGCCAGAATTGAGAAATAAAAAGCATATTAATTATCATATAAACTGCAGCATGTCTGCATGCTGCTGAAGCACTTATTCACCTGAGAGATCCTAACAACATCTAAGTTCGCCTTAGCTTATTATCTTAATGCAGGCAGCACAATCAATCCTAAAAGTATTTTAAGTAATTCCAAAATAGAATTGTTTTGTAAAAAAAATATAAATCTTTGGTGTCTCCATGCAAGGCTTTGTAACACCACTTTCTGGAGGCAGTGCAGCTTTGCCAGCTTTCTGTAGAAAGAGTAAATTCACAAATCTCTAATCCTCACAGGTTCCTCCGTTCCTCCCGGCGGTACTTCTGCAGTACCAGCACCAGTGCTGGGCTCTGCAAGTTCCCAAAGTTTAGAGGAGCACAAATTCCCCTCATCTGCATTCCAAAAAACTGAACCAATTCCCTAATACAGCAAATTTATGACAGATTCTGACACGTTGTTTCACTTTGAGTAGCATCCTTCAGACAGACAAGATTCCTCCTGGAGTAGTGTTCATGCAGAGGCCTGGCAAGATCACCACAATTTAAAATGTTTTTAATCTACATCACCAAATCTGTAGGATGTAACAATACAGAGGGGGGCAAATACTTAATTGTCAACAAAAGTCATGACTTTAGTGATTTTGCTCATACTCTTATCCTTACATCACTTCCTACGATATATTGTTTATTCCTGTGATGAAGGTGTTGCCATATGGAAGACTGAATAACTATAGTACTATATGATCTTAACATTTTTTTATCAGTCACTACAAGGCTCGACTTCGAATGGTGTTGGTGACTTTCATCACAAACACACATAAAATAATTCATTAAGAACCAAAAGCTGGGGCCCACTGAAAAAGTATTTTGATTTGTTTGACCTTGTGCAAATTTTGCTCCTTTTTAGGAGAGAATTTATTTTTCTTATGGAAGAGAATATAGAGCTTGTTTTTTTTCTTTTAAATAATGCTATTTCACCTTTTGGAGCTGGCGACCTTAAGGCAAATTGTTTTCTTATGCCTTTATTAAGTAATGGTCAGTCTCTACTCTCCTTGGATTGCACCATAGACATTTTCAGTGGGATTTCTGAAACTTGTGTGCAGACTTTTGTGAACCTGAACCCCTGCCCTGAATAATTATTCTCGAAGTAATAAGTGAAATATGTTGTTCCTGTTCTCAGCAGCCTGGACTTGAGTCATTGCTGTCATGAGGAGCATTTTTGACCATTTTGCCCAGGTGCAAGTGACTTCTTAGAAATAACAGTGGAGAATGAGGCTGCTCCTACCTCTCACTGTAATGACCGTCACAGTTCAAGAGATACCACAGAGAGGGACTTGTGACACAACAGTTGTCACCTCCTCTAACCAGAGTGAAGAGGGGAAATGGATCAGATTTACTCCCCTTTTGAACACAGTATTTTTTTCCCCAAATAGCAGATATCCAAATATAACATGCCCACGTCTATTATACAGAGAGGAGATTGTGTCCACATTTTACTTGCGAAAAGCAGCTCAGAGAGATTATTAGTACTTGACTACAGGTTTAGAATTGGTTTCCAAACCTCCTCAGAGCTGTACTTCAGAAACCTGTATCTCTAACACAAAACTGATAAGTGAAATGAGAAATTAGGTCCTAATATATTTCTCATCTCCACATTTGAACACCTATTTCACTTTCATTATTGCCATAATCACTGTGTATATAGACTTAATTATTTTCTTCAAATCTCCTGACCTACCCAGTTCTCAAATATACTATATTCATCTCAAATCCTCTTGCTTTCTAAATGTCCTTTCAGGTAGAAAAAATGACTTCTAAAATGTGAATCAGAAAAGAAAGATCACAAGTTCTGAGGAAGACGCGCAACTAAACCAAAAGCGGACTAGTTTAAATTCTTGAGTCCAGTGAGACCACTCCAGGATTACATCAAAACTAATGGTGATCAGAATTTGCTCCGAACATCTCCAGTATGACTAAGCTCCATTAGTTCCATCGAACAGCAACTTACAGCACAGAGGGAGGTAATTTACAATTTTTATAACCATCATAATTTGTAGTACACAACTAACCGCACGGTCATTCTTTCAAAACATCAAGATAAATCACAAGAAAATCAAAGGCACGTTTAGGGTTTGATGACAAATGGCTACAAACAAACATCTACTGCTATAAATTGTTGTTAAAAACAGAGATTATGGGAAAATGCTTAACAAAGGTGATCAGGACCACTTATTTTAAAATTCTTTTCCATTGCTTCTCTTAAGTGCATAGACCACCAAGTTTCATTTAATCCTTTCTAATTCTGAGCAAGATAATTATGGCAAATAAGGGTGAATGAATCACATGCCTGTACAGGAGTGTCACAGCCATTGTGGCATTTAGACGAATGCTGTGTCAGAGGATTAATGTGGTATAATGCCACATTTGCTTTTGCAGCCTGTTATTTTAATCTTGTGAGCTGCCTTTCATCAAGGTGGGGAAATNACACTCGCAATCTCTGCAGAAAGAAAAGCAGCAGGGGTGTGTGAAAATTGTTCAAAAGCAAATACTACTTCCCCAAGCCACTGCCCAAAACAAAAGGAATTCAGAACACACTGAAGATCAGAAAAAATCCACTAAATTCTACTTATAATATTTTCTAAAACAAGATGGAGGAGTGCCAGAATACCTAAACAAAGCAGGATTTTTCACGCAATTTCCATCCTACTGAGAAGTAATGAGTCCTGGAGATCTTATAAAGAAACCTGTTCTTGAACAATTTACTGCCCAGATTTATAGGTCCAAGAAGTGAGAATGGTTCCGATTAACTTCGTATAAGCATCTACTCTCAAGAGTTCTCCAAACCAAAGAAGAGCCAGAATTTTTCTTCCACGTTAACTGCCCTTTTACATTGACTGAGTCATGTGAAGGGGATGGAAAATGGCCACAACTGCATGTTTGAGAATTCGCCCAACTATGAGGAACTCTCCAACCGCTTTGACTCATTGGAAATCTCTTCTTACACATTGATTGCAGAGGAAGGACATCAAGCACACCAGAGAGCTCTGCTGAACTGCTTCATGGCTGGCACCCAGCGNATGACCGTCACAGTTCAAGAGATACCACAGAGAGGGACTTGTGACACAACAGTTGTCACCTCCTTTAACCAGAGTGAAGAGGGGAAATGGATCAGATTTATTCCCCTTTTGAACACAGTATTTTTTTCCCCAAATAGCAGATATCCAAATATAACATGCCCACATCTATTATACAGAGAGGAGATTGTGTCCACATTTTACTTGCGAAAAGCAGCTCAGAGAGATTATTAGTACTTGACTACAGGTTTAGAATTGGTTTCCAAACCTCCTCAGAGCTGTACTTCAGAAACCTGTATCTCTAACACAAAACTGATAAGTGAAATGAGAAATTAGGTCCTAATATATTTCTCATCTCCACATTTGAACACCTATTTCACTTTCATTATTGCCATAATCACTGTGTATATAGACTTAATTATTTTCTTCAAATCTCCTGACCTACCCAGTTCTCAAATATACTATATTCATCTCAAATCCTCTTGCTTTCTAAATGTCCTTTCAGGTAGAAAAAATGACTTCTAAAATGTGAATCAGAAAAGAAAGATCACAAGTTCTGAGGAAGACGCGCAACTAAACCAAAAGCGGACTAGTTTAAATTCTTGAGTCCAGTGAGACCACTCCAGGATTACATCAAAACTAATGGTGATCAGAATTTGCTCCGAACATCTCCAGTATGACTAAGCTCCATTAGTTCCATCGAACAGCAACTTACAGCACAGAGGGAGGTAATTTACAATTTTTATAACCATCATAATTTGTAGTACACAACTAACCGCACGGTCATTCTTTCAAAACATCAAGATAAATCACAAGAAAATCAAAGGCACGTTTAGGGTTTGATGACAAATGGCTACAAACAAACATCTACTGCTATAAATTGTTGTTAAAAACAGAGATTATGGGAAAATGCTTAACAAAGGTGATCAGGACCACTTCTTTTAAAATTCTTTTCCATTGCTTCTCTTAAGTGCACAGACCACCAAGTTTCATTTAATCCTTTCTAATTCTGAGCAAGATAATTATGGCAAATAAGGGTGAATGAATCACATGCCTGTACAGGAGTGTCACAGCCATTGTGGCATTTAGACGAATGCTGTGTCAGAGGATTAATGTGGTATAATGCCACATTTGCTTTTGCAGCCTGTTATTTTAATCTTGTGAGCTGCCTTTCATCAAGGTGGGGAAATACAGTAAGGTTACTGTTGATCTCAGGCAGCTGGCGAGGATGCTGTGACATCCAAGTCCTTCAGTCTATAGGGGACTCTTGGCAGCTTCTAAAAGTCTTGTTTCGTGCATTAATGGAAGGAGAAAGAGAATTTGCCTGTGCTAGGGAAAATTTGGCAGGTGAAGGAACAGCACAAGAGGTGCCATTGTGCCAACAAGTTACTTAGTTCTGAATATTAGGCAATGAGTACCCAAGAATTCCTGGGATCCTAAAACTGCAGGGACAGCAAATCTCTGCCTTCTCACTCACTGTGGATTGGGAAGCGGAGATATGGCAACAGCACAGAGCTAGATGGACCACAGTAGCCAAGCAGTCTACAGGAAAAAGTGGAATATAATCTAGCCTACAGGGAAGCAAAAACCTCCTTTACTACTTTCTTCTTGCCTTGNAATTTTTCTTCCACGTTAACTGCCCTTTTACATTGACTGAGTCATGTGAAGGGGATGGAAAATGGCCACAACTGCATGTTTGAGAATTCGCCCAACTATGAGGAACTCTCCAACCGCTTTGACTCATTGGAAATCTCTTCTTACACATTGATTGCAGAGGAAGGACATCAAGCACACCAGAGAGCTCTGCTGAACTGCTTCATGGCTGGCACCCAGCGCCTGACCTACTCTCATTGCTGCTCGGGTCAGCACTATTGAGCCTGGAAATCCAAGAGTGTTACCCAGTTGTGAATAGGCCAAAGTAGCTGCTTGTTTGGTTTGTTGTGGGGTTTTTTTTGTTTGGTGAGGTTGGTTTTTCCCTTGGCCAAGGAGAAAAAAATATTCACTCAATCTCAACAAAATACTTTGGATTACATTTCACGTACAAATTGCAGAAAAAGTCCTTTCAGCTGAGAATGCTGAAATTAAATATTGACTTTTTTAGCTTTTAAATTTTGATTGGACACAAGTAACTAAGGAAAGTCAACATGAATTAGTTGGTGCAACATTGGGCTGCCAAACTGGCATTATTTTTATTATTACTAGTTCTAAAAATGGATTTGGTCACTCAGCAGGGACCAGCTTTTCTTATAGGAGATAAACCCATCCCCAAACTTCTCTTAATCATCAGTTGCCCACTCTTCCATGTTGTCCATTGCCACAGATAAAGCAGAGCAAACTTGGCAGGATTAGCAACGAGAATCCAAACCTTGTAGAGTTCACCTCAGCAGGTCAAGTGATATTTTCCACATCTGATTTAT
>WEIS01079616.1:24152-54900 GCA_013389965.1 Todus mexicanus
TTACTACTTTCTTCTTGCCTTGCTATAATTTCTTCACTACCTGGTCTGAGGTCTTTAGCATTATACTGACTAATGTATCCCTGTGAAAGGCCACCCATGAACTTTGTCATGGACCAGTCTTGATCCTAATCAGTAGAGACTTGTCTCTTGCTCAATAACAGGAGCATTTTTAAGTCCTAGAATTGTACATTTGATTATTGTGNTCCGATTAACTTCGTATAAGCATCTACTCTCAAGAGTTCTCCAAACCAAAGAAGAGCCAGAATTTTTCTTCCACGTTAACTGCCCTTTTACATTGACTGAGTCATGTGAAGGGGATGGAAAATGGCCACAACTGCATGTTTGAGAATTCGCCCAACTATGAGGAACTCTCCAACCGCTTTGACTCATTGGAAATCTCTTCTTACACATTGATTGCAGAGGAAGGACATCAAGCACACCAGAGAGCTCTGCTGAACTGCTTCATGGCTGGCACCCAGCGCCTGACCTACTCTCATTGCTGCTCGGGTCAGCACTATTGAGCCTGGAAATCCAAGAGTGTTACCCAGTTGTGAATAGGCCAAAGTAGCTGCTTGTTTGGTTTGTTGTGGGGTTTTTTTTGTTTGGTGAGGTTGGTTTTTCCCTTGGCCAAGGAGAAAAAAATATTCACTCAATCTCAACAAAATACTTTGGATTACATTTCACGTACAAATTGCAGAAAAAGTCCTTTCAGCTGAGAATGCTGAAATTAAATATTGACTTTTTTAGCTTTTAAATTTTGATTGGACACAAGTAACTAAGGAAAGTCAACATGAATTAGTTGGTGCAACATTGGGCTGCCAAACTGGCATTATTTTTATTATTACTAGTTCTAAAAATGGATTTGGTCACTCAGCAGGGACCAGCTTTTCTTATAGGAGATAAACCCATCCCCAAACTTCTCTTAATCATCAGTTGCCCACTCTTCCATGTTGTCCATTGCCACAGATAAAGCAGAGCAAACTTGGCAGGATTAGCAACGAGAATCCAAACCTTGTAGAGTTCACCTCAGCAGGTCAAGTGATATTTTCCACATCTGATTTATCATCTTCTGAAGGAGACCTCTGCATGACTTTATAAGTAGAAATCAATAAAAATTCAGCCCCAATAGAGAACTTTGAAATGCAGAGTCCTCTGAAAATCGGGCACCAGAAAGGCTATATACTCCAAAAAACAATGAAAGACTGGGAGCTACACGTCTTGATTTTATCTTAGGTATCTTGATTAGAGATGAACTAACCAGACATTTTATATGACCCTAAACTTTAGCACAATTCATAAAATACTCTGGAAATACAGAGGTTAGGAAGAGCTAGTAAAGCATATGTTCCCTCTATTTGAGGAGAAAAGTCAAATACTGTAGTGTTAAAAAGGAGGCAATTTAGATATTGAAGACAAAAGTAGAGGGAGGAAGACTAAATGCAGAGAAGTACAGCTTCTAATCTATATATAGAGGTGGACAGTATGATAAAAGTCAAGGTGACACAAATCGGTTGGAAATTTTGAACCCTCAGACTCGCTGCAACATTTGGGGCTGTTTCCAGACCTTTTTTTCCTGGAGGGTAAAACACAGTTCTGAACAACATTTGAATCAAATGGAAGTCACATCAAGCAAGCTGAAGTCATGCAATGCAATCCTGCACGTCCCCTACCTTATTATATTCATTTCTGATTACACCATACTTAGAGAAAAACATGTGTTCACTAGTAGGCTGCAGAGAAGACAAAGGCTGGTGATATCTTACATCAAGACATTGTATAAACAGAGATTTGAATACCAATTTCCACAGGGATAGAAAATAGTGGTGAGATTTCATTTTCCATTATTAGTACATGCTGGTAATGTGCTTGATAGTGTAAATATCTTGAACTGACATGACTGGATTTGGTTTTTTTACAGTCAACGGGTCTTCTCTCTTACTCTGCAATAAATCAAAAGACACTTTGCTGGTGTCAGAATTGTTGTATCACTGTATAACTCGGGTGAAAAGAGAATTACAGTTTCAGTTTTAAGCAGGAGTGGTTCTGGTACAGTACATATATAGTATATATATTTGAAGCTCAGATGAAAAGGGGAAGATGATCTATGAAGCTGGACTGAGAGTACAATATTAGGAACTCTACTCCCCATTCTGCAATAGACTTTCGACACTATAATTCGGGCAAGTCATTGTATCTCAGCATCCCACGAAGCTGGCTTAATGTTTTCCTAACACATAGGAATTTTGTAAAAGGGAAAAAAATAAAGTTAGAAACTCTAAAAGCAACCAAGGGAAATTGTTTTTCTAGTAAATACCAATGCAGTTTTACAAGCAAATTCAGAAGAGTGAGATAATTTTAATGCTACTTTCAGGGGTTTTGTTGCATTAAAAAGTGTTGGGAGTAAATGCAAAACAAAGATACCTGCTGGTTTAAAAAATAACTGAAAGGAAGATTTGAGTTTTGTTTTTAAGATAATCAGCTCCCATGGATCCCTATTTTGGCAATAATGCATCTACTCTATTGTACATTTGAAAGAATCATATCAACCTAAAGACTTACTTCAAATTTCAAATTAAATCTTTGGTAAAATAACAAGAGATTGAACTAGCTTAGGGGGAAGGAAAAAAAAAAGGAGGAGAGGTGCATTTAATTCATTCTGTGAAAAAGATAATAGTGAAAAGCCTGACTTTGTTTCTGCCAAAGGCATTTTGCCATCTACCTCCACACAGCCAGGACAACTGTGTTGTGTTTTGTAGGGCCCCAGTCCTGCAAACTGTGCGATGGAGGAGGGAATCTCTCAAGTCAGTGGGATTCCCCACAGCTCTCAGGATCAGAAATTTGTGGGAAACTATGTATAGAACTTGTCTGAATTTTGGCCCAAGAGTTTTCTCATTTCCTTTGACAGCCTCCATAAAAACCCTCTTGTGCAACTCCACTATCTTTTCATCTTGGGATGCCAAAATATAAGAGGCTGAACATCTGTTTGAAAAATAGAATAGGCCAATATTTAAATTAGCAATGGTTTCTTTCCCCTCCAAGACTATCAACTAATTATTTGAAATAGATTTACCCAAATATTGCACTTAGTTCCATATTACACACGCATAAATGAGAACAAAATTTGGCCCAATATGTTTCAGCTAAGCACATTTTTCCAGCTATGAAAAGTAATCTGATTTCCATGCAATAGTTCATACATGGTAATTTGCCTTCCTGGGCCTCAGTTCATGTCAAGCTTTTTTACTCTGTTCGTTTTATGAAGATTTAATTGAATCCTACTTAAATAGCATCAACTAGCACTTATTCATAAAGCCATCAAGCCTTTCATCACAAATTCATAGTTTTGTAATTCTTACCAAAATGAAATAAATCATATATATTCGGTCATACTATCACTGGAAGCACTTGAAACAAACTCTTCTGTCCACAGTCCTCTACTAGGATTTTGAAAACTCATTTTGAAGTCCCATTAGAAAATAAACATCTTCTGACCAAAGGTGATTTTATTTTTTACTGGTCTTCCACAGGAAATGTCCATGCAGCAGTATCACAAGTAAGGCTTGTCTTAGAAGTTGCTAACAGAAAGAAGTATAAAGTAATAAGAGGGAGGAAATATATAAAACAAAATATATGAAATAATAAGAGGTAGGAAGGGCGAAGCTGTTTGGGCAAACCCGGCAGGAATGTTGCCCCAGTACCAGAAAGGTACAGCACAGCCAAGCTCTAACCAACCCACCTTGTTCAGAACTCAACCATCAGCAAGCGTGGAAGGTGCAAAACCCAAACAAGTCCTGAAATGGATTAAGCCAATTTCTACAGAGGCTTTCTAGAACTACCAGAATCACCCAAAGAAGGTACAATCTGAGCCCCATCAAGCGTGATTTATCAATGAACAAACACATTTGGGTAAAAAAACCCCAACAACACCAAAAAAACCCCCAAAACCCCCACCCTCCAAAAAACCCCAAAGAACAAAAACTCAACTGAGAAAAAGATGCCAACAAGCAGAGGGAATAAGTTTCTCTTACTAGCCCTTCTCCAGCGGCCCACACGTCCCACTGGGAGAGCGGCAGCAGTGCTCTCATGCCTGCAGCCAGCACCACCACCATCTGCACAACCACTTCATTTTCCTCCATCATGCTATCCCCCAGTTTATTACCGCTAGCATCTCAGTATCAACACTGCTGAAATTGTATTTTTTGGAAAGAAAATCTGAGTACTTTGCCATTGGGTAAATTCTTCAATTTACTGCCCCCTCAAACCCCTTTGACCCAGGTTGTTATTTGCCAGAACAAATTGGGTCTTACATTATTGGTTCTTGTTCTTTACAGTCGCAGAGCTGATACCATGCTGTTCATAACAACCGTTCCAAAATAGCTCAGACATGCCTCAGGTAATTAAGGAATTATACCCCCCAGCCAAACAATACCATATTTCTTATTTCCATCATATAAATGATCCCACAAGGGACCAGGAAGCCTTTTTGTCTCATAAAAATAGCTTACACAGGTGCATACTTAATGCATGATTACTTGTTAGTATTTGGCATGGTAAGGACATGGTGGATTTAACTTCTTAGTGGTGATGAAAACCGTGTGGATTGTGGCAATGCCCACCAATATAGACCTGATAGTGCAGGCAGAGCAGGAAAAGGTATTTGTCCAGGATAGGATGGAGATGATTTGCATGGCCTGTAATCTTCAGATTAACTGTTTCTGGATTATACTTCTAAATAGAGATATAGGAAGAATCCTTTCAGTTTGAAAGGAAAATCATGGTCCAGACGAGGAGACAGTCCATTCCACACATACCTCCCTGTCCTGTACAAATGCAGCAGGAAATAAAAAAATCTTTCCCCTATTGATTCCTTATTCATTTTCAGATAAAAGCAGTGCACCACCAGAAATTATCACAGCAATACAAAGGAAGTGCAAGGTAAAAACGAGAAAGTGATAATGTCAATCCATGACTCAAAAGGGGGTTCACAGATAATTCTTATATCTGACATCCACAACCTAAGGGTGACTCCAGTCAATGTGGACTTGCAGATGTTTGGAGAGCTAGCCCTGCACTTTCTTTGCCCGTGTCACTCAGTGGTTGCACTAACCCTCTCTTTCCAGTTCCCTCACCTTCTCCTTGGTTCATACTCAATTCATGCTTAACCCTCTCAGCCTGTTCTCTGTGACCTCCCCTCACCCTTCTGCTGTTTCACAGCTTCGTTTTTCTTTGGTGGTTGTTTTTTTTTTTTCTCCACACAGTTTATTTCTTCCTCATTAAATCCTCCAGAACACAATAATAATGTGCTTAAGCTGATTTTTGTTGACCTGATACTGTCCTCTCCAGGTCATGTCTCCACAAGCCCAGTGAAGGACAGGGCAAAGTTGGGAGTTCAGATCTGCAAACAGCAAGACTGCTCTGTTCCATGTCTGTGATTGATCTGTAATTTATTACTAGCTATAACATTTTCAGATACCTACTCTTAGGTGTTCGGGCTAATTTTTTTATAACAGCATGGACACATTTTAGCAAAACAAAAAACCCTAGAAGTTCAAGAAATCTGGAAGATGGATCCCACCACTAACATGCTGTTCAGGGTCAGCATCCACGCAGCACCCACAGTGACACCCACCTGCCCCATCAGCAAACAGTGTTTGCTCAGCAGCAGTCAGAAGCTGATGGCTTCTCTGCTGACCCTTTGGTTCTATGTGTACTAGAAAGGCTTTACTATTATTTGAACCTCTTGAGCAATCCTCCCTTTTATTTTGCTTATTTTTACACACTTTTATCTGTGTTCTTTCACATCTTTTTATTTAAAGAGGTTTTCTTCACTACTACTACTATTCTCTAGAAGTTTAGCACAGAACTTCCAAGCCTGTGTTAACCAAGTTACTCACCTGTTACTGCCTGTCTGCTCATAAGGGCAGTAGCATTTCAGGGAAAAAGAACATTTGGGTCTTGTTCTCTCCTATTAGTCAAATCCCGCTTGCAAAGTATTGAGTAGACTCCTTCCAATGTGCAAATGCACAGGCCTTGGGCTCCTCCCTATGAGCTTGTCCTCCCAATTATTCAGTCTTAGCACATGGAAAATATCTTGATTGCTCTAACACCAGAGAATACGTATATGAAACTGTCTGAAATTAAAACACGGTTCAGCTGAAGGACTTCCCTGCTTCCACATGAAGAGTTAGACTCTCTTTGCCTGATACATTTGCAGAATCTGTCAATACGTACATTTTATGACAAGAGTGTCTATTCACTGAAAGGTCCCCTCAGCTTCCTCTCGGAGCCAGGTGTTTCCTGGCAATACCTATTGTCCTGCCTGGCTCTTCACTCTGTGACACCTACTGTAGGGTTCTCGCTTGCTTCTTTTGTCAGAACATAATCTGCTTCCACGCACACTTTTCTCACACTGAGAAAGCATCTCCCATCTGGCCAGAATCAACCTTCCTTTCCTTTCTCACCAACCCTGCCAGATAACAACAGGCCCATCCTCCCAGAGCCTAGGGCTGCGTTCTCCAAGCAGAGCAGGACTGTCGCCAGCTCAACATCATGAGCAGCAGCACGCTGTGAGACAAACAGGGACATTATTCCAAGTTTCAGCTTCCTCTTCCCTTTCATGGTACAGTATCTGCTTAGTTCATCAAGGCTGAGAGCAACGTGCAGTCCAAAAATGCGTGCCAACATCCTTCCAGTGCACATTAAACCCAAGTCTCTCAGCTGTCTGCACTAAATTAACTCCCATGAGCTGCACAGAGCGTTAACCACTTTAACACACCGAGGTGGACAGGGCAGGGGACGCTCTGCTCTGTCGAGCTGATCTGCAGCTGGAGAAGTCCTTCGCACACCCTGTCCCACCACAGGCAGCAAAATGCCTGCACTCAACTCTACAGCAGAACGGGAGACAGCGCTGCGTGGGTCAGGGCTAACCCCAGCTAGGGGAGTGGGCTGCCAGGGCCAGTGGAGAAGCCACTGCACAGCCCTGAGGAATCTCAGTGGCATCTGCTGCGGTGGCTGAAGGTGGGATACGTCTGTGGGCACCAGCAGCCAGTGCCCACCCCATTCTTTCGCAGCGTGGGACAGGAGAAGGTGGTTGGCTCACTGAGCCTAGCTGTGCAAATGTCTTTATGTTGATATGACAAAGTCTCTCTGAGACTGCTGTAATTCGCATCAGGGGTCAAGAACTCCCTGTTGTGAGCTGAACAACCCATGTGCATCAAACACTTGATCCAGCACGTGGGGGAATGTCAGCCCTGGGGTTTTTTTACATAAAAGAGGGGGTCTCCAGTCACTCATACTTGCACTCCATGTTCTAAAACCACCAGAAAAAAAACCCCTAAAATTAAATGCCAGACCTTGGTTTTATCTTTCTCAATATGGTACCTTTCTCAACTCTCTTTTTTTAGTTTTCCTTTGGGGAAGATGAAGCCGCTTTGTTTTGTTCTGATTCAGTTTTGGCTCCTGCCAATTGTGTGAAATGGAACATATTTGGGAGGAATGAATTAAATTTTTACAAAAGCTCTTCTAACAATATATATTTAAAAAAATAAGCAAAGAATAACAAGTATTTGCCCAGTAGATGAACTGTAAATGTTATCAAGCAAAGTAAACATTCCAACTGTAATTGTTATTGTAGATGGATGAATTCATAAATATGGAAACACTAAAAAATGGTGTAATACAGAAACAAAATGCATTGGACTGAGAAAAGAATGCAACATGCAGCAGGCTGGGCAAAGGCAGTTCAGAAAGGTTAAATAGCTAACGAGAGCACAGAAGAACAGAGCTTTCTAACGTGGTACCAGCTCTGTAGAAGCTGATAGAAACATTCATCACTTATTTGCCCCTGAAGATTTTGTTGACACTGCATATGAACCCAAAAGAAAGTATTTCCATCCCTTTCACCCAACACTGAACAACGTGCCCTCATTAATAGTTTAGGTTGTATCAAGAAAGCACCTTTGAAGTCCTTTTCCCAACTGTCCTCACCTACCACGCTTTGATTCACAGCATGGGTGGCCTTGAAGCTTAAAACCCCCTTTGGAAACCAGGCGACATACTCCAGGGATGGACTTGAAGTGCCACAATCACTGAGTTTCTGGGCTCAGCCCAGTGACAATCCAAACTAAAATCATCACTAAGGGCCCTGGGGAAACCAGTTACTCAGCACTGGGCATTTTGCTTCTATTGCACCGAGTGTCCTGCTGACATGGACATACCCTTCTGTAAGTAACCCTGGCTGGAGGCTGTTCTGCTGAGGCTTTTATTGTAGGGTTCTCCAGAGAACAATCGACCCGAGCAGGGATGTTACTCACTCTGTGCTGCCCTCGGTAGGATTTTTTCACTCTCGCTCTCTTTCAAGTGCCAGCTGTTAGGCAGCATAAATACATGTGATAAAATCATTTTGACAGACTTAGGGGGTTTCCTTAAAGCTCTACTTTATAGGAGACCCTGCATTCCTGACACACGCCAGACCAGAATCAAAGACGTCCTGGATTGTCTGGCAGATCTGACTGCATGTAAGGAGTGAAAGTACAAGCTGTCACCCTCTGAGGCTCTCCACAGTCACTTAGGGCAAATTCAGGGGAAGCAAAGAGACCAAATTCCTACCCAGCCCACAGAGCAATCACAAAAAAAGGATTCTTCTCTGAGCGCTGCATTCACAACACAAATCCCTGCACCATCAGCCCTCAGCCAGAGCACGGCTGGCAGCAAAGAGGCAGGCCAGGCAGCCTGGCTGTGCCCCAACACACCTCTACCTTCTCCACTTCTGCAGTGGGTACCATCATACCAGAACATCAGACCACCAAAAGACATTTTACCATATCCCAGCCCTGTTTGACTCGATCATGGACCTAGATGCTTTGTTTTCCCTCCGCTGCTGTTTTGGCATGTACACATGTAAATGTCCTGTTACTTCTGCAAAGTCAGACCAGTTCCTTCCCTTTCAAATGCTCCAGATCCCTCGCAGGGCAGTCAACAACAGCAAAGCATTTTCCCCATAATATTCATCTCATCAAGTTGCTCAGCGGAAATCAAGCTGCAATTTAAGGAAGGGATCAGTACCTTGAGTCTGACACTTTAAGAAAGCTGCCCTTCATTTTGCCAGAATACCATCAATACTTACACTCCTGGTTTCCTCCTCTCCAATGCATCGCAAGCACAAATATTAGCCCTTAGCTGATCTGATCTTCAATCACAAAAAGCTGTCTCAGAGCTAATGTCTGCACCCACGGTTCATTAACAAGCAGGGGGGAAAAAAAAAAAAAGACTTCTGAGAAATAGGAAGGCTGGCCCTCTGCTCATCTGAAAATTTATCTCTGAATATTCAGTACAACCTCAGTCATTAGTTTCCAAAGTCACATACCGAGCAAATAGATGTCAAATCAATATCAAGACAGATAACTTCTTATCAGTAGGAATGGATACGGAGAAAGAGCCTCTGTGTGATGGTATCATTTCATTAGGTTAGTTATCAACAACCAGCGCCATGTGACAATCACATATAGCCCTGAAAGAAGCCCAAGAGATAATAGTATGCTTTAGAGCTTAATTCTCTGCACCAGTTAATTATATGGCACATTAAATCTACCTCAAAATAAACAAATATTGTAATTATAGCTAGAAAAAAATTACATCATACTCATCAACCAAAGTCTGTCTGGAGAAGCTGAGGATACCTGAGTATCTAAATCAATGCACGAGTCCTAAAAATGGATATTTAGATGACTTCCAATCTTTATATTTAAAAAACCCCTGTTGTGTTGAACGCAGCATGAAATCAAAATACTGTTTCTTTTTAGGAAACAGGTCTTTCATTTTTTTACTGTTTAAACAATAATTTCTATATTCAACTGCTCTGCGTACCTACTACATATAATCTCCTTGAAGTGTTGAGGAATCCATACTTTAGATGCATTTTTACCACTCTTGCATCATACGGAGTATACAATAAGATGCAGCTGAATTTATTTCATCACTGTGATGATTATTAGTATGCAAATCTAATGGATCCCTCAGTGTTCCTTTCCTATCCTATTATCCCTGCTTACACAGGATTGCAAAACTTCCATTATGTTGGCCAATCAGTCAAAAATTGAATCAACTAGTTCATCTTTTTCTGCCTCTCCCAGTGGCTCTACTTATATCAGCTAGATGTTGGACAATCCTCCAAAGGGCGGCAACTAAAACACCCACCCCCATCCAGCAGCAAAGCCCTCTGGAAGCAAATTCATGAGAACTCTCCTGGCCCACTTCTGCTGCACAGTTTGCAGCATGGGCTGTATCACAATCCACTCTCTATCCTGTGCTTCCCTTCAACCTGAGTAAATAAACCGAACTAATTAGGTTAAGGGATAACCATGAGTAATGTCACAGCTGCAGTGAATGAGTCTCCAAGAGGAACTATGGAATAACTCAAACATTTGAAGGAGGACAGAAGCAAGTGCTCTACAATAACCCACCATAGATCAAAATAATAAAAAGAGACAGAACTTGGCAACAGCGAGGACATGGCAGTATTGACATCCATAGAGATGTCCAACATAAATATTTTGAGATCTTTTATCAACAGTTTCTAAACATAACAGGAATGTGCATGAACTGCAGCAGCTCAGTTCTAAAGAGTGCCAGGCTAGAGAGGACCAGATTTTAGATTCAGATTGTGAGTGGGGTGAAGAAGAAAAGGGGGTGGGAAAGGTTTGCAGCTTAGCAGGTCACTTTCAAACTAGCAGCATTGGTGCCAAATGGAGCTTTCTAATTACTTTTATTTTCCTGCTGAAATTGCAAGAGCAGCACAAAAAGCTGCATAGCGCTGGGGTGATTCACATGTTTCTGGAAGCTGCAGCCCTGGTTATCCCTCCCCAGCACTGTGGCTGTTGGCTGTTGATGGAATTAGGGGTTAGTAGCTCCAGACCGATCTCATGAAAAGGAGTGACAGGAATTCAGCCTATAGAATTGCAGTGGGGAAAACAAACCTTTTGCTTTTCAAACTGTATACTTCAGAACTCGCAAAAAGAAATATTTTTTTCACATTTGAGCCCCATTCATAAATACTGTGACATCCATAGCATTTCTCTCTGTGACAGCATTTGGAGAAACCTCCTAAATTAGAAGAACTAACTGGTTTAAGCTAATTTTTTTCATCTTTCTGAAAATACACACTTCAATGTGTGAAAACAGTTCAAGTCAGCATAAGGTTATTTACTCTCCAGATCACCCATTTAGTGCCACAGTAAAAAAATCTGATGTAATGACTTTGCACACCTCTCTCCTACTGGGCATCTCCAAAGTTTTGTCCTGCTTTCTCCAAAATATGCTCAGAGCGCTGCAGAAGTTTAGAGAGGATGTTTTTCATGCTCTTCCAGGCTGGATACAAAAGAGCAGTCAGTTGTTATTAGCCCAAGGCTGGGAACAACACTACACAAAGTGATCTCCAAGCATATGATCCTTGAAAGGATTCTGGGCTACATTGGCCTCACTCTCAAATTCTGGGAAATTCCAGGATCATCTTTCTCCTCCTGCTCTGCATTACATACATACTGCTTAGGCTGAGAAATCCCCTCTGGAAGATCATAGACGTGATGTTAAGTACAAGTGTTACTGTTCGATACACCACTCAATAAAAGAGGATGTAGAAGGAGAACATCTACAGAAAGTAACATTTTATTCACAAATTAATTCGCATGTTTTCAAATATTATTTGCTATGTACTACTAGCAATATTTTTGGCAGCATTAAATATTTGTTTGCTACAATTTTTATTGTTCACCTTTTTTGAAGCCAATGACAAAATCCTCATACTTCTCAAAATCTCGCATACTTTGTCTTTGGTGTTTTGCTTTACCTAAAGCCTCCAGAAAACTGTTACTCTGGCTTGTACTTCCAAAGAGGGTTAAGGATCTGTGAAGAAGCCTATCACCTCAGCATCTTTTCATCCATATGTGCATCCTTAGAAGAGAGCAAGGTATTACAGTTTAATTCCATTAGGAGACCCACCAGTAAGATACTGGAAACGTCCCAGGGGTTGGTTGTTGAGAGGTGAATCAGAAAGCTTGCTGGCACCGAGCTGAGGATGAAGGTCAGTCAGGCATCATGAGATCCGGTGACTGCACACCTTGGGTTTCTTGAGAGCTATTTTTTAAGGACATGGACACTGCTCTGCCACTGGGGTGATGATGAGAATCCTACCCCTCATTCCAAATTCTAGCCTTTTCCATGTGTTTTAGACATCCTCTTATTGATTTCACTGACTGGTTTTGGCATTATGATCTGTTCTTTCACACTGCTAAGCAGGACTTTGACCTTTAACCTGCTTATATAAGCTAACGACACAGCTCCGTTGGCGAGGTGTGCTCATCGGGCCTTTAAATTCCAACATATTTTCAAGAAATGTCATGAGGAAAAATACCCATAGTTTTAATTTTAAAAACAAATGTTAACACTGCGCAGATGAAGCTCAACGGGACGGTTCTCACTGTAAAACTAATGCTGTGCTAGTTTAACCGGGCTGCAGGAAAGTTACAGTTTTAGACAAGAATTCTGTTTATTGTGCAAGTTGAGAGATGCTTCATTTGCATCAAAAACAATAAGTTGGCAAGAAAGCTCGCTAACTGTGCCAGATCTAAAGGTGTTACCATGACGGTAAGAAGAATTGGTTTAAGAAACCATTTATTTGATGAAATTGGAGGATCCCCAACTTCATAAATCAATTCCCAAATTGCAGGAAAAAAAATATTACCTTTTAAATGCCCCTAATTGTTATTCATTATTCTAGGCCCTCTAAACCTCACCAGAGTGGTTTATTGATGATGTAGTCTTCAAAGAACATTATTCAGGCAATGGGAAGGGAAAAAAAAGAAAAAAAGAGTACTGCACCAGAATAATGGATTACGGTGGACAACATCAAGAAGTTTTAGTTTGTTTGCTTTAGGCTAATTTAACAAATAGAAGGACTTCCCTCCCGCCCCCATCTTTTCTTGAAGACAGTTTAAAAAAGAAACAAATTTATTTAAACAGGGAAAAGAAGGCAGTGATATTCATGCAGAATTACTGTGTTAAAATTTTTAGGTTAACTCTTACGATGCCTAATCCTTTGATTCAATACAGGGTTCATTTGTTGGAAGACTCTTGGCTGCAAGTTTTGTGTTCATGAGGTATTTATCTGAGGGCTTAACAGCTGAGGTGACATCGCAGATAGATGCCATAGACAGTTTTGGCACCAGCCACAACAAACCCAGGTTTTCGCATGAAGATTTTAAAATGCAGGTTTTCTAAACTGCAGAATTTCTAAGTCAGGGGAAGTTCAATGTGCACATTAGACCTGATTTAGTGAAGGATTTCAGTGTGCCTAATGTTAAGCATGCAAATCGTCCCATTCATTCCACTGGTACTAATTCACTGGGTAAAATACTGGCTCAAATAAAAGCATAACTCCCACTTAGGGTGTTTCTTCGGAGCCAATTCCTTCACAGGACAAAAGCAGATGGAGGTGCCAGGCAGACTACGGTAAGAAACTGGGATCAGGCAAAGATCATCATATGAAAGAAGGAATAAAATCACACTTATGGGGAAGCTAAAAAGAACAGTCTTCAGAAATGTGTGAGAGGGGCAACTGGCAATAGAGAAAAGTTGCCAGGGAAGACTGAGCAAAACAGGGTCCTGCATGGGGCTAGAGCAAGTCTGCTTGAAAACCTGTATTTATGTATCCTGAGGAGGTGGGTAAACACTCACTGTGGTAGCAACTGTATTTATGAAGGCCCTGAAAATTTCAAAGTTAAATAGATAAGACAACAAAAACTGAGGAAAAAGAACTACGACCTTACCCATGTTACAAACTGAGGGCAGGACACAGCCACCTCCAATTCTGGGCCAGGAGATGGGCTCAGGCGCTGGATCTCACTGCTCTCCCTTGTGCTCGCCTTGTGCCAAGGTTTGGGTGGATGCCAGCTGGCCCTGTGCCCCACCATGGCCACCAACAGCCAGCAAGGAGAGGAGGAGGAGGAAAGCTGGACACAGCTGCCCTGCCCAGGCCAGAGGGCAGACAATCAGGCAGGCAGCAGTGCCCGTGTCATCATGGGGCTGTGGCTCCATCTCTGACCCGCTACACCGAGCAGCACTACAGACACGGCCGGTTGGGAATCATCTGCCCAGGGGACAGAGCGAGCACACAGCCCTGCCAGGCACTGAGCCTAAGCCTCTCGAATGCCATCCTCAGGCTTTGTATGAAACTGCCTATTCTCTTAAAGACAAACAGAAACTAGCACAACAAGGTGGCTGTTTCCTTTTGAACACAGGCCATGGGAGGAAACATGTTCCTGAACAGACACTACAAGCTGCTGAACTCCTGATCATTCCATCAAATGTTCTGAAGCACGAGTGTGTAACATATTGAAAATCAAAGTTGTTGGTGTATTTGTAAAGGGCACTCACTGTGGTTTTTCTACCTCAGCTTGTCACTGTGAGCTCCCTTTTGGGGGCAAAATCCCTCACATTACAGTATTGTCAGGGTAATGGAGCTCACCTGCACCTCACCTGCTTGACAGACAGGGGATAGTTGTAGGCCACCGATAATGAGAATAATCCCTATCCCATGTCTGAAATTAAATAAAAATAAATCTCCAGCTATCCCAGTCCCGCTTCGCTGGGTGCTGCAGACTCAGCCTTCTTGACTTCAAGTGAAGATGGGTCGCATTTAGCAGAAGGTGCAACCACAAAGAGCTTTCGCTCTCAGTGCAGCTAACACTGCATTTCAAACATGGCTATGAAGATGCCACCAGCACACATTTATCTATAGGAACAGTTCAGAGATGGGAGACTTGATGTAGAAGTGGAAAATACTGAAACAAAACCTACAAGATCTCCAACAGCAGGACGGCACACAACCAAACAGACAAAGCTTCACCAACCAGTGAGGTTGGGGAAAGCACATATAGCACAGGAGAAGAGGGAAAACGTACATCCCGGGGACAGACTGAGGTGGCATTCTCACTAGCAGGAAGTTGGCATAGAATGTAAAAGGACCTCTAAGCCACTCAGAGGTGAGACCTAGTAAAACCAAATAAACGAAATATTTAGCAGAGGGTGTTATTTGTAGTTAAATGAAAAAATAAAAGGAAGGTAGTTCCTTGCTCTTTTCCTGCTTAAGGACTAAATGTTCATAAATCCTTCCTCAGCTTTCTTTAAAAAGCTAGCAAAGCAATAGCTGGGGATTATTCTGGGTGAAGTTTATTATTAATTAGTATATCAGGTAGGGTTTGGTCATCTTTAGATTGCAGAGATGCTCATTTCTTATATCAGAACAAAGTCAGACATAAACACATAACATGAAGAATCAGCTCTGAGTAGTCTCAGTAAAAAACTGGTTTCGTGCACAGAGACACAGGTTACAGTCCACGTAATTACAGCCATACAAAGGAGAAAAAGTATCACTCCAGAGACAGAAGCAATTTTTAGCGTAACTCATGCAGTGACTAAAACAATATTGGGGTACAAAGATGCACCCAAACCCCAGATACACCATCCCCAAGAAATAAGAGCCCAGACTAGGATTCCTCAACCTGAAATTGCTCCTAACTTCTAATTCAATTCTGCTTTTAGCAGCAATGCATTTTAAACATTAACTGCTTACATTTTAATGTTATAACTGAAAATTCAGCTCGTGGTTTCAGAACAGTTATAGTGTCAGACCTGAACTTATTTAGGAGATGTGGGGAGAAAATCAAGAGAGAGACAGAAATAGCAAAAGAAACTTTAACATTGCTCAGTCTTTTATAAAAAATAAATAAAATAAAACACAGTAGTCTGCTTTCTCTCACTTGCATCACAGAATTTACCCTGGGACAGATTTCAGAAGCACTAGTACACAACAAGAGAAGGTGAGGGGGGCACTGCTCCATTAATTTTCTCGTTTGGCCCTTTGTTCCCTCTGCAGCAATCTAAACAGAACTAATTCTGATGTTCCAGTGTGTGTTGTCTGCCTCTAAGTGAGAACAAAACAAAAGCAGCATTAAACTGAACTATGTGGTCATCCACACACCATACTGGTTTGGATGACTCTCTGTCTATGTGGCTTTTTGTATTAGAGCTTGTATCAATGGCCTCCTTGTTGTCTGTTGAGCCCCCATGGGGTTACATGAGTACTATCTCAATTCAATAGCTTTTCTCTCAACCATTGTCTTTTAATATAGGTTTATAGTCCTCAAGGATATATGCTGCATTACAATTAGTCATAATGTCCAGCAGTTACTGAGGCTTATTTGCAACACAGAGTTTATTGCCTTTTGTAAGGCTGACAAAGAGATACTTGTTGAGAGCTGTATACAAAAGGGGAATACAATGTATGAATTTCTCAGTAATACAAAAGACAAAAATAATAGCTGGTCAGTAAATAGCTCTAAGAGAGCAAGTAGGCTGTCTTCTTCCACCTCATTGGGCCCTCGCTCCCCGCTTTCTCAAATCAATTCATTTCACCTAATTTTAAAGCAGTATTTTGCACAGACAGGAAAAGCTTTCTCTGCTTCCTACTATACTGTCACTGAAAAGAAGTGACAGGAATTATGTTTTATATCCTATGCTGGAGATGTATGCCATTTTTCAAGCTCAAAATCACACTGCAGGTCCTCTCGCCGGAGCTCAACGTGGTTTGACTTGCAAGGAAAAGGAGCAGTGGCTCCAATGTGACAAAACGAAGCTACTCGTGTAATGAAGGCTTTCCTCTCTCAGCACAGTCTCAGGTTATGCTGCTCCACAAACAGCTCCACTTTTGCACATACAGCACCTAGCACATGCAGTCCTGGAGAGGACCACAGGCACAGATGGACAAAATCCATCTCCATTAACAAAAGGACCCAATTACTCCAGAATCTCCAAGCACAGCAGCATCACTGACCCGTACTCTCACAAACCACCTCTGCCCATCAGCCATCCCTCCATCGCCAACGAGCAGTTTCAGCCATTCAGGAGGGAGGACTGGACTTTTAGAGATTGCTTCCAACCCAAACCATTCTATGATCTCCCACAGTGTGGAGCATGAGCTGTGCTTGTGGAAAACAAAATCTAAACACCTCAGACACATAGTGAAGCTCTTCCATTTCAGATGCAAAAGGCATGGTTCAGATCAGACTTGCAATTGTTAAAAAACAATTTGCACCGAGGGGCTCTCAGTACAGTGAGTCCAAACTGTGCTACACTGCTTCCTGTTCTCTGGTTAAGAGCTTCTCAATGTTGACAGAAAACGAGACACACTGGCAAAAAAAACGGTCACCTTTACACTAACAGTGAAAAAATCCAAAAACCTCTCACTGTTGAGGAAGGCAGCAAAGTGTTATCTGAGGATGGTTATTAATCAGCAGGATCCTTCTCCAGCCAGAGGATTTTAATATTATAAGCAGCAAACTCTAAAGACAAGGATCCTTCACATAACTGCATGTGTGTCCAAGTATAAAATATCCCTGTCACTTATCATGAAGTCAAAAGATACGTAAACAAATATAACAATGCTTGTATTTATTTCCTCCTCTCTGGTTCCTCAGCACTTTGTAGAATTCCTTGGACAGGAATTTGAGCTCATTAGCTGATGAGGATTTTTTTTTGCTGTCTCATGGCTTCTTTTCAGAAATAGTTTTTCAGCCCAACTTGCCAACTTTCCCTGGCCTGCTCTGGTTCCTGCCATTCAGTTGGATTTTTCTCTTAAGAAGTCATCTCCTTCTTCATACCTACATCTGTGTTTCTTGTTCCTCTATGACTCCTTTTTCAATGAATGTTTCATCCTCTTGCTTCCATCCAAGAAATTGCCAAAGTCCTTATTTCCCTCTCCTGACATTATGGGAGAAAATCCGTTCTCCTGACTCATCCTGCAGAACCCAGATGAGTGACTCTCCACAGTCATTACGGTGCAGTATGTGTCAGACCTTGTGAGAAAATGATGGATTCACTACCTACAGCAATCCAAGATTCTACCATTTTTCATAACAGCAACTTCATAACTTCAACCAGAATTCACAAATTGTACTTAAGTCCCCCCATATCCAGATGGGCTCCTGAAGTCCTCAAGGAATTCTCACATCTTTAAGGCATTGAATCCATCTCCTACTCACTAGGTAGCTGTGTGGGTATTAATACAGAAAACTTATGTCAGCTTTGTAGAATCAAAGAACAGTAATGAGTGTTTTTGGACTTCACAGGAATGTTTGCCAATATACTTTGAACATGAGTTTAATATCACAGATAATTTTGTTCCAAGGCAGGTGTATATGTTAAATGACTCTTCATACTAAGATAAAATGTTTCCCCAGTGAAAACATTTATTTTTCAATGAATTCAAATAGATAAATAACAGGGACACATCAACTAAGCATATAACCTCTCTCTTGTGTGTTCCAGGGAACACAACTTTTTATTTGATCCTAACCTTTGAGGGCTGAAAACATTCTCTTAGCACTTAAATAGCAACATCATCTATTAGCTTTTCAGCCTAGAAAAGCTTTCACAGGGAATTGTAAATCACTGTTCCCTGCAAACCATGTGGTGTAGGAACTTTAGTCTGAAAACTCCTGACAAATTGCTTGCTTCTCAGATATACATCGCGTAGATCTAGATCAGATGCGGAAATTCACTTTTTTCCACATGCCAACCTTATATTTTTTAAATTCATCATGAGGGAAAAAAAATAGAATACCAATAGGACATTAAAAATACGTCTTTTCCTGAACAAGCCAGTTCACAGACATAGGTTTATGTTCTATACTTTCTCTGGCAGATATTAGCAGTGTAAACATTTGCATTTAAGCACCCTTCTAGTCAAAGAGGTTTGTCTTTATAAGGTGTATGTGTGCATTAATGATAAAGCTGCATATGCAACTAAGGATATGTAAATAAAAAAGAATATGTAAATAACAATAAAGATTTTATTTCAGACAAACAAATATGCTACAGGAGTTTAATTGGAGGTAATAAATATTCATCAGGACATTTAAATCACGGGGAAAAGAGGTGTAAAATATACATAAGGATTTGGCAATGAATGCGTACACATTTCAGCAGAGTACCTATGGGCCAAGTTTAATCCAGTACCATCGCTGCAGGACTGAGCTCAGCTACCACCTGTGCCCTTCTTGCCCACCCAGTCCATGGGCAAGGTGAGCACCTGCAGCCCTGCAGCCGAGGGCCAGTAAACTAACTATGCAGGACTTTCTGCAGTCTACCAGACTCCAGCCCTGCACACACCCCTTGGGGAAGGGCGAAGCACAATTTGCCTCCTCTCTGGCTACTTACGCCTACAATAAGGAGAGGTGAGAAGGGTCAGACTGTCCCCTGGGAGAAGAAATAATCCGTTGTAAGTGCATTACTCATTACAACAAATCAAAGAAGATGCAGATGCAACAAGCTTCAAAAAGCATTACGGGGCAGCTCTCAGAACTGCCCGAAGTTCAAAACTTTTTGCTCCGCTTCCCTTTTCCTCTCTTTACATATGGACATCTCTGTCTGTTCATTGACCTCCACACCATTTTTATGCTCTGCATATGACTTGTGCTGTTCTTTTGGACACAGCCCTTCACAGACTAGTTAGAGGCATTTCTTGCAATGCATCACCACACTTAACACAGTAACAAGCAGAAGTGCGGGAGAATAAAACAGATACTTGGAGGGGGAATAGACTGAAATTAAAATTCAGTGACAGGAAAATTAAGCTAAGTCTAGCAAGCACACATGGTCAGGATATTATAGAACACCTTTTTCCTTCTGCTGTTCACATAAACACTCCTATGTGCCACCATAAATTTCCATCAAGCAAACTCTTCCTTTTACAGCAGTTAAAGGGCAGAATGATAATACTCCCAACATTTTATCCCTACACAAGCCCATTCCTCAGATAGTGTAAAGCTCTGTAGCATGACTTGCTTCAGTGAAGTGAGACTAATTTATCCCCCCTCCCCCCAAACCCTTTCTTTACGGTAGCAAAGTCCCATTTCACTTCACTATTTCTATCTTCCAAAGCAGAGTAAAAGTTTCTGCCACCCAAACCACAGGATTATCTGTTGTACATGAACTATCATTTCAGTGACAATCACAACACAGGTTTCAGGAGCAGAAAATACATCCCACAGGCTAAATAGAGGACTGTTGCCTGTGAACAATAAATGCGAAGCTGGCCCAGGTCTCCAGCTGTTTCTTCATTTTCTCCAGCAGTGCTGGGTTCCTGCTTGCTCTGTTCCCAACTCCTTTTAAGTTACCTCCCTCAATGAAGTCCTGAGCTTCTTAAATTAATATCCTTCCTAATAATCCCCAAAGCTACACCAGTAGTGAGCTACACATTTCTCATACATTAACTTTTAATATTCCAACTCAATGCAAATGATTTCACTAAGCTGAGCATCACCCATTTACCCAGAGTCTAAATTTAGGTCTCGTTCTGTATTGTCGCCACAGTGTCGCTGCAGTTTATGGTTGCTTTGTTCTGGAAATCCATATGTACCTGCTTATAAAAGCTGCACAGACAGCTTAGTGGCTGGGTGGATACACAGCTGAAAAACAGAGTTTCCCTGAAACATTAATTTTCTCTCCAAGTCAAGAATATAGTGTTTGTGTTGGTGGGGAAGGAAGGTTGTTTAATCTTGAAACAAGAAGAGAGATTAAACAGTCACTCAATTCTGCAGACATTTTTTATGTTTATCACCTACCATGATTTAGAATTCCTGGATGAGTCTTAGGATAAAAAAATAAAATGGGTAGAACTGCAGTGTTGCTTTTAGAGCGTAAGAAACTTCGGATGACAGGGAACAGCCTGAGACAGGGCTGTTTACGATTGCTGACTTCCTCCTGACACACGCTAGTGGGACAGAGTGAATTTCATTTCTGATTCATAAATACCCTGCAGGGGCAGGGAGGGGTAGATAGTCTCCACTAGCAAAGACCTGGCACTTTCATCCTGGGGACTCACTGTCCCTGTACAGCTACACAGATGATGTTCATAACTCCAGAAGTTTTCCTGAAAGTATAACCTGTTGCTCTGTTCTTGGTCTGCTGCATACTATATATTCCTCCCTGTTCTAAATATGACACCCAGTTATTAAAAACAGAAATTATACAGTGCTCTTGGAAGGTGCCAAATTTACAGCCACCAAGAACGTGATTATGCCCCTTTATTTCCAGTGATAGAAAGGCAAGTATTTGTTAAAGGAAATTTTTAAAGCTCTAATCTTTTTACAGATGGCAACTACTTCTGCTACTGCCTGCATTGAGTATGTCCACCTTCCCTAGAGGAGCAAGAAGAAGGAGCTTCACTGGTCTCCATGGAGCTGATACGCATGGCTCTGCATTCACTGCTTCTCATCCACATAGAGAGCTTTGCAAGCAGGAGTCCTAAACTTTTCTGAAAGCAAATGCAACCCTGCTTTATCTCTTGTCCTTCTAACATTGTCTGGACGAGACATTGGCGTTTTGCTTTGTTGCTCCCTAAGGAGACGGTAAGAGTATAAAAGAGAAAAAAAAATATCAGAAAAACAGATAAACATCTACAGTTTCCAGCAAACACATGGTTTAACTTAAGGAAAATTATGGCAATCTCTTAGAAAAATATGTATTTAAGTTTTTCTCTATACGGAGTGAAGGAAAAAAAAACCCCAAAGACAAGAGGGAGATATCAAATGGAAGAGCTAAAAAATATTGAAATGATCATGGTTCACTTCAGCTCTGCCCAGAGCTTCTGACATCAGCTTTTAAGAGCAAAGTCCAAGCCCTGCGCACTCAATCTAAGATAAAACTCCCTGCTCGGTGATCCCTGAGCATCCAAATGATAATAAACACATTGAAGAAACTTGTTGGAAAGTGCCAAAAGGAAGATGTTTTCAAGACCTGGCTTGCTTTTACATCCCTTCAGATTTTGGTCTAGCAAGAGACAGCTGAATGACCCTGGCTGCCTTGCTCGAACATTAGAGCAAGAGCCAGACAAGCAAATGCTCTTCTTCACCTTCCCACAGCCCCATGCAAGTCTAAACTCTGGCTAGCATTTCATAGCTACTCTGCCTCTCCTGTTGGTGTGTGTTACCTAAAAGCCTAAAGCTGGACAGACCGAGGGGTGGAGTACTGCATGACCTAGCCCTGCTTTTGTTAAGATATTCTGATACTAATGTCTTGTCTTTTCCTTTCCAGTTCATGGGATATTCTTTCTGCCACAGACTTTTCTGATAGTTTACCTGTTCAGAAACAGGTATCAGCTCTATCACCGGTCTTCTATGCTCTACTCTGAATTGCTTAAGATTTCTGAAGTAGTTTGATCCAAAACTCAGTAAAGCTGGTAGAAAGGAACTTCAGAGTCCTTCGAATTTTATCTGATTAATTTTCCGCCAACTTTTGCCTTGATTTATCAGCCTTGTGAAATGTCACAAACACACGTACCCATTTTTAGAAAGAAGGTGTAAGGAACTATCCACATCCTCCCTGAACAGAGTTTTCCTGCACAAGACTTGAGCTCCAGAGACCTCTGCAGAGGCTTAAAATCCTAACAAGCAAGGGTCTGAAATGTACAAAGGAACAAATATTTTGTAGAGTAGTACAACTGGACATGGTACAAGTTTTCTCTGTTGTCCAGCACTGCCCAATCAAGACACAAAAAAAGGTGAGAAGCATCATCAGATCATGCTTAACAACCTGGGGATGAGAGATTCACCACAAGAGATTCAATGCAACCATCCCCATGAACAATCATCTTCTACTACTAGAACATTCACCCACCAGCACAAATTGGTTCCAAACAACCTTGGACGGACCAAGAAACAGAAACATGACTTATCTTAACATTGATGCATAGGCCAACACACACCCCAAAATAGCAGTCTGATATCCAAACTGGTGCCTTGAACAGAGGCACAGTCCTTTTCCCTCAAAGTTACCTTCAACAGATAGGTAGCATAAATAAAAGAAATAGTCCAGATTAGCAGAAACAACTCTAATCCAAAAAAATCTATTAAGGATTTGTGCCAGCTGTTCTGACCATTTCCGCTGCATCACTTCTGTTTGTCTCCCTTGAGATGCTTTCTTGAAATTTGGAAAAAGCAGACAGAACGTGACAATGCAATAAACAAACTCGTGGTATCACAGGGTAAAACATCTGCATGACGAAGGTCAGAGTGAAAACACTGGTAATCGGGATCTGCCCAATTACTTCATCATAAGAACAAGACACTTGTTTTTTGCATCATTCACCAGCATTATTTTTATGGTCCTGTTTTCTTCCACTTACACTTTAATTTAGGATTGGTTGCACTCTATTGAGGATTCAAATGAAGTCTTTGCAAAATGCTGAACCTTACAGCTAATAATCCTTGGGATTTTCAAGGTGGTCGTATTTAACCAGATTAACATATTCAAAAAATACATGGCAATGTCAAACTTCAGGTAAAAATGATGCCTTCCTGGGTGGGCTGACTTTAGTAGATCAAAACAAAAAGATGTTTAGGAAAATAAAAATACCAATTCCAAAACCACAGTGACCTGCCTGCACTGTGGTGCTTTTGCCATGTGTCCTAGGGTACAGCGTGGCTATAAACTTGTCAGTGGTTTCTCTTCCCTCAGTTGATAGCAACCTCATCAAGTGTGAATCATGAAACCACATAAACTGCAACAGTGCTGTCCTTCTACTGACTTCTCGGAACATAAACAATAATAACGTAAATATGGCTTACCAAAGACTTAAGTAAAGCACTTAAAGGAAATCTATATTTTTATATAAACCACGGATGTTTAGCGATGTGGTATGATATTTCTGCTTAGCTCTGAATAGCTGGAAATTATCTCACTACTGAAAAGCAGTATATTCCTCGGATGCTGAGAATTAAAGCCAAAATGGTATCTTATTTATTACATGTTTTTGTGGCCTTATATTGAGCAACAGCCATGAACATTATAGACTGGTAAATGATTCAGTTCTGATCAGTTTACATATGACAACGAAGTGCTAGCAAGGCTCTGTGTAAAGTGGGAAGAAAAGTTCATTTCAAACAGTTTGATGCTGGAAGAAGAATAATCTTATTTGCAGTTTATTGACCTCTCTTGAGTGTTTGTTGGCTGTTGTTGAGTACTAACCTTAGCTGATACTGAATATCCTCAGATGGAACCGACTACCAAGTCACGCAATCCTCATATTTCCACCAGCTGATTGGTAACCACAAATATTTGTAGTTTGTGTTATCTGAGCAATAATGAAAATCCAGCATGGAAAAACCCAGACTTGAAAATCAATGTTGAAACCACGTTAAAACCCTTGAGATGACACAAGACAGAGTCAAGACGGGAACGCAGTCCTTAAAGTACCCCATTTTTATTAGCTCTACGCAAGAATCTTCCAAGAGCGCCTTCCTGCCTTAGCACAGACCAGCACGTGGCAAGATCTGCTCGCACGGCCCCACCATCGCTTCTTCATCTCTCACTTGCCAGAGCAGTCCCTCACTGCATTGTTGCCATGCTCCACGTGGGCTGCTTCCCATCTAAGTTCCAGGCTCTGAGCCACCCCCCAAGCAAGCTCATCACTGTCTCTCTTCTGACCACAGGGTTAGTGTCTTAATCCCAGTGCTTACACCGAGGAACGTGAACAACGACTATCAGACTGTGAGACCGCAGTATCTGAATCCTCTGCACGGAATAAAGAGGTTACCCAAAAGGAAAGACTGGAGCCTTGGGAAATATGTTAGAGCAGATTCTCAACATGACTTTTGCCCTAATGATAAAAAGGAGTGAAATGCATCACTGGAGTGGGTGATGTATCCCTATGTCACGGCATGTTGCAGTCACTGATGCACAGATGCCGGTCACACACTAAACTTTTGAAGCAAGGTCTTTGGAAAAAGCACCTTATGCTCTTTTTAAAGCACCAGGTCATGTTTGGGGAAAGAAAACAAGGAAATTCACAGTCTAGCCACAAAGTGTGCTAAGACCAATGGAATTGCTAGCTGCTTTTATTAAAAACTACAATCGAGAAGAAAACCATGAATTAGGATGTTCGCTGTCAGTTACAGACGTAAAGCAAAGTAAAAGTAAACCAGTTTGGAAACCCTACAATTCCTTCCTGCCTGACACTCGCTTCTGAAAATTTGCAAGAGCAAAATCAGACCTTACTAGGATCAGAAACAGCAATGAAAATGACAGCCAAAACTTGGCTGATAATAATACATCTGCCATATCAGAGACGGTGTTGAAATAATGAACAGGACTGAACTGTGCCAACCTGAGGATCTAAGGTGCCTTCACACAGGTGCTGTCGCTGTTGACCGCAATGGTTAATGCTGATATTCCAAATAAAACTTCCACCTGTTGTCTCCATCCTGCTTAATTCAATTGCTTAACAGTTGCAGGATCTATGGGTTTAATCTAAGGAGAATCTAATTTAAAGATTCCACAGGGCTGCTATAAGGAAATCATAAGGAAAACTGTAAACCTGTCAATAGGTCAAAATTCTACAAAAAAAAAAAAGTCTCTGATATGGAAAAAGCATTTGCTGTGTTTCTTACATGAATTCCATGTCATCTGAGTTAGCATGTGCAGTCCCCAGCTCAGCGAGGCTGTGACTCCTGCCAGTGCTTTTAAGCTCCGTATTATCTACCTCAAAAGGCAAATACAGGCAGAAAACCCCAGCAGCTTGTTTGTATGGGAGCTTTCTGCCATGACCTTGGGTGAGCCACATGCTATTTTTCCTCTGTCAGTTGAGACAATGATGCTTCTCCTCTTTGACAAGTGCTTTGAGATCGGTAAACAAAGGATTCCAGATATTGAAATCCTGGGTACACTCAGCTTGGTTCGTTCCCTGAGCTTTTGGCACAGAAGATGCCAAAAACATATGGATAAATGTGTTGTGGGGGAGTCAATGTTTTGAATATTTCCTGATCATTTGTTATTCTACCTAGGTAATTAAGTGTAAGATATCTTTCTGCTCTCATTGTTTTTCCTTCTTGATTTTTTTTACAACTATAGTATATTAGAGACACTTAATACAGCCTAAAAGTTGGCATCTTGGTCCACAGAATGACAGTACATTTCACTCCCCTGCTTTCTCAGGTCTGCTTCTATTTTTGTGTTTATTTATTTGAGCCACTAAATTATCTAATTAGTTGCATATATAGTTGAAACATGAGCTGCTGTGAATATTTACTGCACACTTGTTCAGGCATTTATCTAAATAGGTGGCATGCCAGGCCTATGTAATAAGGAATAATGATTCTTTAGAAGAGTTACAGGAAATTATGGAAGACAAAAAAAAAAAAGAGAGAGAGAAAGAAAAGTTTTGCACAGTGGGTTGTAGCTTCCAACAACATATATCAATTCTTCCAGAGATAGAGCAATTGCATAGTAATGACAAAAATTTTATTGTAACAAATAAATCAATACTTGCCCTACTGCAGTCTCAGATGTTACTTTTATGGATCTTCCCGTGTCTATTATATAAAACTGCTCCTGATAGAGTGCATTAAATGACAACTGCTGAGGGGGTGTGTGAAGAATACAGCACCATGTCTCTGCACACTGTGCTCTACCTGCTATTAATCACTATCTCATTGCATGGAGATCCATTTATATCACTGCAACAACAGTGCTGAGTGGCTTACAGTGATGGACTACGCTGCACAGCGAATGTTTGTTTTTGCAGCAAAGCTGTCACCGCGTGCCCAGCAAAATGAAAATTCAAGATATCCCCCAATTAGAAGTGATTTTAAGTGGAGGGGGGAAACCCAGTAAATACACAGTGGGACAAAGACAAAACTTCGGTGTCCAAAGTCTCAGTGTCTCATATGAAGGTGTTATAACTTATTTTCTCAGGGCCCCATACAATGCAGACAGTCTCCCCACACCACGAATGCTATGCCAGCCTCTTTTTGTACCCAGCTCTTTGACCTAATAGCTAAGCAATTTGTCATGGCACATTAAATGACTGCAGCAGTATCCTTCTGGTTATCTGGTAGCTCAAACAAAAGTCAGAGACAGTAGGCACAAAAAACTCTGTTCTGTGTAAGATCATACCACAGTCACCTGATTTAGCAATCTTTCACTGGCGCTCTTCTGTCTTCTAAGTACTAAAAAACCCCAACCTCATTAACAGTCAAACACATAGTTCTGGCAATTAAGGAAGAAACAGGAAGCTCTGAAAGGCTTTATCCATCCTCTTGTATGAGTATCTAGTAAAAGGAAGATACCTACCCCTTACTTCCATTCCTTTAGTTTTTCACCCTGCAGCAAATATGCCAAGAGGGACCAGTGCCAACAAGTAATAGGAAGTGCCTTTGAAGTTAGGGGAACACCCCATGTGGGCAGAGTAACATCACCATGACTATTTGAAGAATTACAGCTGTCAGACACATTACACCTGACTTTACTTCACTTGAGTGCCTGAGCCTGGCACTTGAGCTGGTGAGAGTCAGGGGCGCTACTTGTCTGCGCAAATAGCTGACCTGCTCCGGCAGGTAGCTGAACTGAGAGAGGAGGTAGAGAGATTAACAACAATCAGAGAATGCGAAAGAGATCAATTGTTGGAGCCAGGCCCTGATGCCAAGGCAGCAGGGAGAGGCCCTACCAGTAGTGGAGGAGCCCCTCTCCTTCTGTCATCAGACAGATGGAGGGGACAAAAAGGGCAGGAGGGGAGATATCTGGAAGCAGGTTCCAGCTCAGAAAGGCCAGTGTTTCCCAGCAGAAAGGATATGGTCATTTTTAATTTTTTTTCTTTTTTAAAAAAAAATACTTCAGTCAATAAATATTCACAAAACGAGAATAATTTTTGAATAGTTCTGTCTTCAATAGGTACTCAAAAGGGTTAACTGCATCAATTCAGTTTTATCCCTCTCCTTCCCCTCTTATCCCTCCTCATCTTTTATCCACTAGGCACAGTATTATATTAGACCTTTCAGGGAGGCATGTCATAGTCTCTTTTTTATCCTCGCTACAAATTAGGCATTATAATGGGAAACTGTAGTGGTACTACACAGTATACTCTTTTGGCGACTGCTCAGAAATCCATGTAGAAAAAGTAGCACCAATGAGAGTCCTTCCTTATCCACACACAGCCCTCAAGCATGGAGACTCACTTTTTATCAGCAGTTGAAAACCAGGTCTCAAATACTATCAACAGGAGAGATATGAAGAAACAGGCAGCTTATAGAATGCTCTCCTTATTTTCCTGGTTTCTTCACTAAGGTGAAATTTTTTGTTGTTGTTTGGTTTTTGAGGTTTCGGGGTATTTTTTTGGTCTGATAATTTACGTTTCTGTATGTTAGATCTAAATAGTTGCTGAGCACTTCAAAAGGAACACTTTTGAGCACCTTCCTTGCCCTTTCCAACTCAATACACTCCTGGCAGGTTCTCATTTCTCCACCTAGAGGTGTCATCTGAATGACATTCTGCATATTCTACATGGCCAGTTTATCTCTGGTGTGTTATCCACAAGTTTCCTCCTGGACTAGGATTAATTTATTCCCCAGTATGCTAATTTCATTTGCCTATGGCTATTAGTGAATAACCTGAAGCCTGAATTTGGCATGGCTGCTAGGAGTGCTCGCAATGATAAATGACCAACTGGGTATATCTACGTAGATTCTTTTTCTTCTGCATTTTAATTCATTAACCAAATGAGGTCTTAAAACCATTTACCTATTTCCTACCCTTCTGATAGATTAGTATGCATTTCATAGTCATCCATCTGATAAAGACAAAGAAAGCAAGACTGCCTTCCACGGTGTTACAGGCAGGATTCTCTCCACCCTTCTCATTACTCAGCTAAACCCAATTTCATTCCTTTCGTAACTTTCTGTTCACACAGTCATTTGCAAGTGAATAACTTCACTCTATGAAAAAGCTCAATCAGATGTGGAGTAACTGTGCTAGACTAGAATAAATGGAGCCACGCATCACATCGTACTTGTTACCTCCCCAGTTAGCTTGGCAGAAAGGTTATTTTCTTACCACTCTTCTGGAGCACAGGTCTACAGAGCAGCTGAACTACTCTGGTCACCCTAAGGGTGAACGCTTCCCACCAGCATCAGCATATTGCCCCTTTGGATGAGATGTCCCTTCACTTCAGGCCCAGGTTTCCTCTCTTCACCCTTATGGGCAGTAGCATTTGATGGTTGCAGGGTGAGCGATGACTGGGAAGGAATTCAGCTGCAGGATCATCTTTTACTGTTAGCGCTGGGCTAACTAGATCAATAAACACGAGTGCTGGCCTGGGAGAGGCAACAGGAGCATGAAGCCATGCAGAAGTCCCCTAGTACTACAAAAATATATTCACCTTTTCCTTTTGGGGTGATGCTGGTGGTGAAAGGAACCATACAGGATTCCACATCCCAAGTTGCACGTTGTTTTCTGCTCTATTTGGTGACTGAGACCTTCTAGTCCCTGCTGAACTCCCGAATCTTACCTATAGCTCTGGCCTTTACTCAGCTTTTAAGGATCTTACTTTTGAAAAGATGAATTTAAAAACCATCAACTGCTTTCCTGCTGAAAGTTGTGCACAAAGATTGTGCTACAGCATCTGGTCCCAGCCGATTTTATGCTATTAGAATTACTGAGTAAAAAAAGCTGTCTCTTTTTTTAGTTTTCATTTGTTGCTATTCTGCAGCTGGGATCACAATGTTTTGAAGTAAATCAGATGAGAATTATACCGTGCAGAAAGTAGCTGCACATATTCAATGCACCTATATTAGGTTAATGTATTCTTTTTATGGATTTATTTTTCTTAGTTCAAGACATGCAGAAAAGAATAGGGAAAATAATAAAATCCTTCAAACAAGTGATTTACTCTGTATCGGGGATATGTTTACCTGCCCTACATAGATAGGGAAAAAACAAGTTAACTAAATATTACTAGATATGAATATTTTCATCCTTTATTTCCATAAAGATTAGCTGCATATGGCCCCTTGAGTAAACAATGCATATTGGCTCACAAGCTCTGTTGGGAAAAAAGCAGCATTAAAGACAGATCTTTGCTCTTAGTTCCACTGCAATCACACTACAACCAAGAGACTAAAAGAAACAAAAATGTTTATCGATTACTTTCTCCATAACTTTGTACAAAGAATATTGAAGACCAGCAGAGCGTACTAATGACTCAACTTCTTCCATTCAGTTATGAGGACAGCAGCAAAAAGCAACAGGAAAGCTATTTCTTTAGAGAGAACTTGGATTTGCAAGGTTTGTTTCCAGCAGAATACACATATACTTTGAAATAAAGACTGAAATACAATTCTGTTGACTCTCTGCAGGATAAATAACACAAGGCAATATTGTGTTTCCATAGCTAACTGACTTTCAAGTGAGCTGGTGACAGAAATGCCTCTAAAGTACCAGCCTCTCCAGCACAAGGACCTACTTCCCACCACCTCTTGCAGATCTCCTCCTCAGTCGCTCCTTGTTGGTTCATAGAGGTGACTTCACCCTTCCTTTGAACAGTTTTCATACAGGTGGAATATATAGATAGGAGGTGGACTGACAGTAAAACTGAAGTTATAGTTCAAGGTAACCATGTACTGCAGACAAGTCTCATGGTATAGCTGAAAACCTCCACAGACTAAAGCATCTGAGGGTATCCAGGCTCTTTTCAGCTTCTGCAGATCTACTCAACAGAAATGAATTTTCCATTTAAACAACTCAAGTAAAATCATCATAGATAGTTACCTCATTCTACTGCACAGATGTTCAAACAAAACTATGTACCAAGCGCATATTTGCATTGCCTAATTTTAAGTGTTTAACACATATATATTAGATGCCTAAA
>WEIS01079617.1:267-14315 GCA_013389965.1 Todus mexicanus
GCTTCATCAGAACTACTGAGAGGAAGACAAGGAAGGGAGGAAGTCTTTGTTAGTGACTTATTTTATCCTTTTGAACAGAGACCATAGTGTGTGTGCACCATTCAAATCCAATAATTGTGGTAACTCATCATTAAAAAAACCGTAAAGGTGACAGCACAATCTCTCCCCCTCCAATCTATTATATACCACAGTGAAGTAGTCAAGTGTTCACCTAAAAGAAGATGAAGAACACAAGGGTGAAAAGGTGAGAACATGATGCACAGTTTGGTAATGAGAGCACTCACCTGGGAGAAGGTAAACCTTAGTTTCAGCTCCTGCTGTGTGGTCTGTGCAAAGTGAAAGTGCATCAAGAAATTGAAAGCAAGCCACTAAGTAGCCCATGGTAGATATTTAAATAACTTCTCTGGAACATGAGAGAATAGGGTGAGTAGGCAGGAAAGATATGAATTCAGATCATTGCATTGTGAGTGTAGCCTGTCATCAATATGTGGGCACTCTTATTGAAAAGGACTTGATATCACCTATGGTGAGAGAAAGACTTGGTGGCAAGGCAGGGGAAGGATCTAAGGAAAAAGTAAGTTGGACAGAATTGAGCAAGGGGAAAAGGGAGAAAAGTTAAAAGCAAACAACAAATAAAGCACAAAAGCTTGGCTGCTTAATAATTTTGCAAAGTGACTTAGCAACTCCTAACATGGAACAGGAGGTACAGAACAGCTTTGCAAATCTTTTTTTCTCTCTTTACTTTTCCTTCTTTTTTTTTTTTTTATTAAAGATCAGAAGATTATGGTGTTAGAAAGGGAAGGATTAGAATGTCCACAGATTGCTCCTGAAGTGGCTAGTATGAAGACAAAAGCTATAATAGATTATATGGTTCAGAGTATAAGAGCTGAGAAGTTTCAGTATGAAATCTGGGAGAAGCATTTTAAGGCAGTTAAAATAATGGCATTTCACTGGAAGCATAAACAACTGTATAACTGGAAGTATTTGAAGATTGAAGGAAACAGTATTTAAAATTGTCAGCCTGAAGAAACCTCAGAGTGTTACAGTGTCTGTTCTCAGTGTAATTTAGCTTTCAGAAGGAAAAAAATTATACCTTCAGAAAGGGCTTTCGGTGCCTTTGAGAATGGTACATGGACAAAGAGTGTTTTCCTGCTTGCTCTCATCATCTTCTGAGAAGGGGAGATTGAATTACTGCAGCCTGAAAGATCTCAGTTTGATTTCCCTTTGCAAGTCGTCTACTTTTGCAAGTAGTCCAGGGGGTAACTGGGCAAAGAGCACAGCAGAGCCCCGTCCTTTGTTTCATACAGTGACCTTCTGGGAAAACTGCAGATGATAGGATTTTGCTGAACACTTAGATCCAGATACAAAATTTGGATCTTAAACCAGGCAGGATGGTGAGAAAAATGCTTGGCAAAGTAAGGTGAAGCCACAGTCTGGTGTTAATTGGAAGAAACGCTGGGTTATCTGTATGGCTCGTGATGCATTCTATTACTGCATTTGCATTTTTTGTACACTCTTGCTGTTTACATAGCAAGGGTAATATGGAGACACCATAAGGGAAAAATGTGTCTGAAAACAATGTAGTTTTCAAACCCAGGCTGAGTATGAAAGGCTATGCTCATGTGTCTCTGCTGGCATAGGATTTTGATGCAGAAACAAGAACAGGAGGGGCCAGGAGAAGAGTCACAAACTGTTCACAAAGGAAGCATGCAAGCTGTGTCAAAGTGGAAAGAAATATGGACTAAGAGAAAGCCAGGTTGACTGCAGGTCTGGATTCTGTCAGTCTTAGATGTGAATGTGTTTCTTATGTTTTGGGGTAGAGGTTTTTTAATTTTCTTTAAATGTCACAGATTACAACTCATTTTCACATAGTGAAGAGGATTACTACACTGTGTGTGTCTCTGTGTCTCTTTTCAGATTTAAAGCTATGTAACGTGTTTCTTATTGGAATATTTTTGGACTTTTTTTGTTGTTTCAATATTCTCCTGTCAGAAGAATGTGTTTTCTTCCTTTTTCTTTAGTTCTTATCTTAACCATCTAGTGTTCATGTTCCTTAAATGCAGCCTCAGACAGAAATTTGTCGTGTTGCAGCTAGAAAAATATAGATGAAAAGGTAATTGAAACCTGAAATTAGACTGGAAATGTTTGTGCAATCCTCTCTTCATGTGTTTTTACATAGCAGTACACAATACTTTTATAAACAGTACTCAGTTTTACAAACACATGAACATAAATGTGCCTATTTTACTGATATTAAAGATTAGACATACAGCGGTTGATTTGTTTAGCTCAAGTTTTTTGTGTCAACAGTCAGCGACAACCCAGTGCAGTCAAGCTGGAATAACAACACTAAGGAAGAAAATTAATGAGCGGTAATGTAGTCAGATGGGGAAAGATTTAGAACATGCTAGTACCTGGCCTGATTACAGATGGAAAGAGGGCTTTTCAATTTGTAGATAAATTTAGAATAATGAGTCTTAGAGTGTAGACTACAGTGAAAGAATAGCTGCCAATTAGAAAGTTGCTGCTGCATGCTGAATAGGAGGACAACTGGTGAGCTAATTTAGAAATATCCCCAGATGATTTCTGCTAAAGGCTTAATGACAGAAAGGAAGGGACATGAGGATGAGTCTGGTGTTGAGGGTGAGCCAGAACCTCCTTTTTCAGATGCCTTGCAAACACAAGATTAGCCTGAATTGCACTGAGACCACCTTCTAGTCCTGGCCCTAGGAGCTCCTCTAGTCCCAGTAGACAAACATTCTCCATTTGCAGGGGAGTTTATAATCCTGTAGTTTGTGCTGAGGGATTGACAGTGAACCACAGTCCGTGGGCTCTCTGAATTTGAGCCTCCAAAAGAAAAGCTGTAAAACCAAAGACATCTCTGTTCAGTGAATACTTTTGCTACCTCAAGAAGACGAAATACAAGCGTTAAATGTCAGGAGTGGAGAGGAAGGCTTGGCAGTGAGAAATGCGATGGTTCAGGCTGTTAAGATTCAGAGTGTCTATATGTAAATAGTTACCATCAGTACCATTTGGTGAGATCGTATTGGCAGGGAGGGATCTGGCAGTACTGTGATGTGGTATTTCAGCTATTTGATCTATGCCAACAAGTGGGAGTTTGTGTGAATTTACCAGCCTGGCCGTAAACCAGTTTGCCAGCTATTGTTCCACCTTGTTACTGCCCAGGGGATGGGATGGTGGGATTGAGACTTGTCATGCACTCACTGATCTCTCAAGGTAAAATGTTTCCTAAATGGGGTGGGCGGAGGTTACCTCCTCTGCCTGGGTGACCTGAAGCTTAAAGATACCCATATTTGGCTCATGGTCTGTTCAGAGTTTCAGGAGAAAGCCATGGTGATTCCTTTTGAAGGCTGACTGACAGGAAGGGGAGTGATATGAGGCCTTTGCAGTCTCAATTCTCATTCCTTCCACATTGATTGAAAAAGAGAAATACTCAGTAGGACTTGCAATCTTGCCCTTAGATAGAATGAACTGGGAATTGTGTGTGTTGTCTAAAACTGGAAGCAAGTCAGATAGCAAGTTTACACTTCCCTTCATGGGGAGTATCCCCTTGAAAACAGTCCAGGCTCTATCTAGTAGCAATTGCCTTGCATGATGAAGAGGACTAGTAACTGCATGGCTTCTGGACACCGGCATCCTCACTGTCAGGAAACATCCCTTGTCCTGACTTATTTTGTTACTTTTTGTTTAGAAAGTGATTTAGTGCTTCTTGTTGAGATGTGAGTTAGCAGCCCTGTGGTGGGGGAAAGGCCATATGCTCTGCACCATGGTTGAGAGCAATGCTGCAAAGTAGAGCTGTGGTGCTCAACAGCTGGAAAAGAAAAATTTTGGACATTCCGTATGTCTGAATCTGCAATTTGAATGAAGGAGGTCTCCTTGCTTCATCCCACTCTGTGTGCGGCAGCCACGACTGCCAAGAGTGGTGCTCTGAGACCAAGTCTGGAAGGGCAGGAAAGGCACTTCCTCACTAAAACTAGTTCTTCCCAAACCTGAGCCCCTGTAAATTGATTCAGAAGTACTTTGCGTAAGAGCAGAAACAGGCTAATAAGGAGCATGAAGAACAAAACAAAATGAAGCATAAGTGTCACGGTTTGGGGTCAGGGCACCCCCCCAAATCTGCAACAGAACGCTCTCTCTCCCCCTCCCCACCCAAAAAGGGAAGAAAGGAAATAAAGGAGAGAGACTTATCGATTAGGAAAGGAAACTAGAACAGCTTTACTAAAACGTGAAAATAATAAATAACAACAATAGTAAGAAGTAAATATATACAAATATGTACAAACCCAGTATCGAACCCAACCCCCCCGATGGTAAATACGTCACCGTCCACTGATGCTGTAGGGGCCCAGCAACAGACGGGAACCAGGAGCTGGATTCAGGGATACAGCCCGAAGCCTGGGACACAGCCAAGGCCTGAGCGGGGGGCTGAGGCTGGGCTGGAGGCCTCAGGGCAAAGCTGAAGCTGTCAAGGCCAAACCGAGCAAGGAAGAGTCGCAAAGCCGAGAGAGCAGCTTGATCTCTGGGAAAACCCAAAAATGGTGAAAAGACCAGGAGAGAAGGGGCAAGAGAGAGAAAGACCCTCGTGATCCTTCAGCTTTATACCGAATATGATGTATATGGATATAGAATACCTTGTTGGCTATTTAGGGTCACCTGTCCTGGTTGCTCCTCCCCGAAGGTGCAGTTTTCTCTTTTCTGCACCCCTCAGTGTGGTACGCAAAGTCTATCAATGACCTTGATTTACATTCCAATCCTTGGTACTAACTATAAACATGGAGTGTTATCACTGTTAGAAGCAGGCTCTGTCTGGTAAACATGCTGCTAACTTCAGACAGACTTAGCTGAAAAGTAAAAGCCATAGAACAGAATTTCTGTTCTAACCCAAACCAGGACATTAAGTTTCATCTAGAAGGGGCCTGGCTCGTAGCTGAACCAGCAAAATGCAGAGCAAAACAATGTTGATGGTCTTCCCTTACCCTATTTTACTTGTGGAGCAGATGGGTGCAGTTCTCAACTGTGTGTGCAGGGACTGGAAGATTTTATTCTACATCAGTGTTTTTACTTTACTAATACAATCCATGAACTTCTAAAAACGTCCTAGTGCACATATAGCAAATACCAGCCTGACAACAAGCTTTTCTGAGAACAAGGCTGAGGCATCATTGTGCTGAGGGGCATGGGGGAGAAAGGCTTCACTGTGCTGGGAGCTCAGAGCCTGGTGGTTAGAGCCGAAACTTGGGCAGCCTGCCAGCCTTCCACCTGTAAATGCACAGAGCCAGTTTCAGCACATAGCCCGCAGGCCCCTTTAATTGCTTAGACCTTTGTTTTCACGGTCTTTGTTTCTACCTTAGGGGAAAACCCTGGTGTGTGCAGCTATTCCTTTTTACCCTTTCCTCAGAAAAGGCTTTAACATAAACCCAGAAGCACTCTGAGAGATCATAGGAAACTGAAGTTCTCTTTAGTGCAGTATGCAACAGGCTTTGTGGATTCTAATCGTATACAGAATTAATATAATGATTTTTAATGAGACAACATATTATGATTAAAACACCAGCTGGTGAATGAGAGCAATAAAAGTATTAGAGGTTTTTATCTTTTGAGTGTTGTGGGTTCATAGCTCACTAATAACCTTGGGACTTAAGTTGCTAATAATAATGGTTCATGTTGCTAGGGAATGGTGCTGCGTGATACACAGTGAATGCTGTGTGGAGAGGATATACCAAAGGCATAATGGCAACTTGCTAAATCTTTTTATTATTTTATTGAACAAAAATACTGTCTGATGAGCTACGAAGCTGGATGTGATTTACAGTGTTTGTTAATGTCACTTGTCCTGATTAAGTGATCAGTTAAACAACATTTTACTGCAGCACGGGTATTTTTGATATTGGTTGCTGATGATGGTACTCTAGATGTAGTAGCATGCAGTGAGTAGGGTACTCCAGTGCTCTGGATGTTGGCTGCCACTAAACAGCTACATGACTTAGTGAATTGTACCTCGTTGTGCCTTTGCCTACAAAGTTAAGGCTCACCAGCAAATATTTTAGGGCAAAGCCCGTTTCTGCTCCCTTTTTATGCTGCTTAGTATCTGAGATTCCCATATTTACATGGTGCAAATACTACTTTTCAGGCTTGTATTTGATTTATTCCAAATATTTAATTGATATTATTATCAGAAATGCACATTTACACTGCAGTATAGAATTGCAGATTTACAACGCTTCATTAAAAAAAGTGTAGAACTTGTAGTACTGTGCCTGGCTGTAGGTATAGATGAATTACAGTGTTCTGACACATGAGGATAGTGATACAGTAGATCTGATATAATGCAGTCAGAACACCCCAAAGAGGACAGTCATGCTCACAAACCAACTTGGCCACATTGTTCAGGTCCTATGGGCCATCACAATTTATTATAGCTAGCACTGTCACACCTACAGAGTATTAGTGTCTTGGTGCACTGCCAGCTCTGTTTTGCTGCAGCTCTGTCTTACTCCATCAAGGAATAAGATTTATTGCAACACAATGAATCAGTTACGCCCTATGTGATTTAATCTAGTCTCCATCTATCGGGTCCTCCACCGATAACGATTTAAACCCTTTTGTCAATCTCCTTCAAATTATAGAAAAATTAATTCCTGGAAACTTCTTAAAATTGATACCTTGACAGAATTGAAAGCTGAGAGATGCGTCCTACCAGTGTCAGGAAAAAGAGCAGAATTAAACTGCTGCTTATGACTTTTTTTTTTGGCAAATTTGCCAACAGTAATCTTGTCTTTCAGACTGTTGGTACCTCCAGATTATCTGCACATTGTCTATTACCTAATTAAAATATTAAAGGAGATCTAAGATCAGTATTACCTTGAAGGGAAGGGAGCAAGTTTGAGAGACAAAGCATGCCTAGTGTAGAAGAGCAGGCATTAATAGTTCTGCTGCACACAGAGCAGCTTGTCTTGAGTCTTATCTGTAACCTTCCACACCGTCCCATGAATGCAGTGTACCGTTTCAGTTTTGGCTGGAAATATCCTCTCCTAAGTGGTTAGTTAATAGAGATTTATTCAAATACGTCACATGGATTTGGTTTTGACACAAGAAGAACCCTGAGAAAAAAAACACTGGGCACAGATCGTTAGGCAGGGAGGCACCATCTGTACAAGCATGTGTTGAAATAAATCAGTTCTTATAGCTGAAGATCAGAGGTTTTTTTCACAAGTCTCTGTCTGCTATGGGTAGCCCCTAACTTTTGTGTTTTGCCCATTCTACCACGACAGGTATGGAGTTTATTTCCTCTCTCTCTCTCTCCATGTTTTACAAACAAGATAATTTCCCAGGGCCAGTCGTGGGTAAAGTAATCCTGATGGCCGCCATGCTGTAATCCCACCAAGTGATGAATGCTTACTGCTGCCTTTGTGAAGCTGGACTGCAAGTGTTCAGTGATCTAATGGGGGCCATAGTTGTTCTCTAGGACAAAAGACTATGAGTTGGGTAGGGACATGGATGGGACTTACCATAAAATAAAGTATTGCAAGTTTTCAGCGAGGTCCTTTTACAACAATGAAAATGTTTGAATGGAAGAAAGCCAAGGAGAATATTCCATCTTGACAGCCCTTCATGTTTTCCTTTTATACAGTCCTGTACAAAACAGACTTTAATTTCAATTCGTTCTTAATGTCACCTGTCACCTTTAGGTGCTCAGAAGTGTTTTTCTGAAGCCATGTGTTCTTTTCAAAGTGGTGGTCAATCTTGGCATAATCTTATGTTGCATTACCATTTATCAAATATTTATCAAATGAGAGTGAAAATATGTTGAAAATATTATCTTATTTTCCATGTTTTTGGAATGGAGAAGGACAGGTCGTTGATAAGGAAAAGAAAAGCATATTTACATGAAACATCGCAACACCAAAATTCAGTAGCTAGAATAAAATACAAAGGTCAATGGATCACAAATTATTTTCAAATTACCTAGACGAAGCACTGTAATCACTTTAATGAATAATTGAGTCTTAAGCAGACAGAAAACACTGCTTTATGTTGTTATTAAATTCTTGAATGTTCTGCATTGTCACAGTTCCACTAATAGTAGAAATCCAATAATTTTAAAGTGTTCATCCACATACCTCTTCATCTTGAGGTCTGTGGTCTCAGTATATGTTTGTCTAAGAAGCACTTGTAAACAAGTAACCCTCTTCTCCAATGTGTCTGAAAACCCTCACTGCCATCTGACAGAAAAAAGCTTCTGCTCATGCAGAACTCTTAATGGTCTGTAATGGAAAGTCTGCCTTCTGTCATCCTCTCCGAAACTAATGTCTCTGTTGTAAATATAATTATTTGTATTAGCCCTAATAGAACAATAAGAAGTAAAACTATTTGGATGATATCTTTGCATAATAGTTTGTGTGTTCCGGGGAAATGTTGCAGGGAAAATCAGTGTTATAATTTATATAATTTCTGTTCTTTGGGTGCCACTTTCAGTTTTGACGTTATGAAGCAGAGTCTGCGTTTCAGCTCACATATACCAGTCTAGTTTTATTAAAATCTTTATCTTTACTAGTTCACTGTAAAACCTCACTCAACTTTTTTCCTCCATACCTTAGTATTAGTCTATGTTCTCATTTCCTGTTTTCTTCTGCTTTGTACACTCTATTTTAGTGCATGCACTCTACTAATTTAGCCCGGTGTAGGGTAAATGAACCATTGAGCCATTTATACTAGAGCCAGATTAATTTTATTCTGTTTTCTTAAAAGCCTTCTGTTAAGGGAGTCTGTTTCTGTGGAAGCTAAATGATACTCAAGCTTGGCTAAAATTCAGTGAATAGTGTCATCTGCACAAGGAGGAAAAAGCAGTAAGAAAGAGTGCATGTGTTTCAGTATGATGGTTTTACTCCAGAAATTCTAGTAGGTTGTGGGGTTTTGTGTGTGTGATTGTCATTTACAGCTTCAGAATAGTATATATTTTTATTTTAAAGTTAACAATTTCTGAAGGTTAGATTACCTGAGATCCATACGCTTTGTTTCAAACTGAATGAACTGCTTTAAGATCAACTTGAAACAGAAATGCCCCAGAATTTTTCTTAACCATTGCTGGCCATTGAATTAAAATGTCATTATCCTAAGTTTGCTTTGAACAGATACAACAATTGCAGCAGATAAAATAAGTGAAAACTAGACCTCTTTATTTTGTTTTGGTCATCCCCAACTCCTCTTTTGTAAGCCATGAAATACACTTCAAGCGTTTCATTACTGTGTGGAAATGAATATCCTGCATAGTTCATTGCTAACAAAATGAAGGATTAATAGAGTAAATCACATTTGATTTGTAACCAGAATGACACAAATAGCTAGAAATAGAGAATCATTTTTGCACTTATCTATTCTAAAAATGGAGCTATTTCAATTAATACTAGAGCTTGTCCTAAATTCTGCAAAAATAACATTTACAGTGACAAGAGGATGCTTCATGGCCATTCAGGCTGCCAGATCTGATAGTCTCTTCTGGCTCACAGAACCCAACTGCTCACCACAAAGGCTACCATATGCTAACAGTGTTTTTATTAAATACTCTGGTCTCATCACAGAAAATGAAGGGGTGATCTAAATCCCAGCCATGTTACCCATCCTGCAGCCTCTGGGTTATACTGTCTCTGCAGATGGGAGAATTGGAACTGTATTTGTTTCACCAGGCAGGTATGACAACACAGATTTATGTGGGATACCTCAGATGGCAAGAGACCATTGTAGCGTAATTGCGCTACAGTTTGATCTATACTTTGTGTCCTGTTTACTTTTCAGTCCCAAAAGAGTATCAAACTGGGTCACATATACCGTCACAAATTCACAGTTAGTGCTTCCATTGACGTCAGCATGAATCCCATGTCTGGAGCTGCAGAGATGTGGCCTATTACAAACTGCTCCATAAGAGGGAAAGTGCTCTCTGCTACTTGATCAGGAGAGATGAAATGGGAAAGGAATCTTGAGAAGGGAAAAACCTGTAGGGATTTCCTGTCATAATCTCTAAAAATGAATAGACACTGTGTGCCAGTCCTTTTGTGGTTTCCTTGTGAGGTTTTTTGTTGTTTGGAAAAAAAACCTAATGCTTTCCACTCTCACCTTGAATCTTTGCATAACAGATCATTGTAACAGAAACAAAGAACTTCCTTCATTCACATGTACCATTTCCACTTTGGCCTGGATTTTGTCAGTAGAAATTAAACCTGGGGAGGTTGCTATGCAAACCTGAGCCAGCATAAGTTCTACTGGTATAACAGTGAAGTGTATGGTAATATAACCTAAAAATGAGTTTATACCCTGCCAGAAACAAGACTTATTCTAATAGAGCCCCAGGAGAGAGGACCCGTCTGGTATATGATAACCTGACAGGGTTCTTCTAGTTCTGGCCTAACACTCTGTACTAGCAAAGCTGACTCGAAAAATGACAGCATATAGGATCCTTGCAATTTTTCCCACAAAAATGCACGAATAGAAAAACACTTGTCTGAAACCTTTCACGAGTTGTGGAGTTGGAGAATGTTGCATCTCCAGCATTTGCAGTTCTAGGAAAGCAGTCATACACCTCACCGCAGTGTAAAAGGGAAACAATTATTTAATGAGAAAAAGGGATAGTAGTGCATTTTTGCCTAATGTATGTTAAAATCCAAAGGGAAACAGTGCAGTAACAGTTAAATTCTAAGTTGTTTAGAGTGGAGTTCAACAAGTTAGGTAAAAACATTGATTTTTTTTTAAACTTCTCCTTTGCCTTGTGAAGGCACAGGTGCCTCTGAATTATTCAAGCATTCTGATATTTCACACTTGGATATTGTATTATGGTTACATATTCTATATGTTGCAGTACAGAGGAATCAAACACACAGCTTCTCTACAAGCAGAGCTGATAGATATTACTCATCAGGCTCTGCATAACTGGGAGCACATCTAAACAAAAGTTCAGACCTTTGTCTAGCAGCCATTCTTCCGTGGCCACAGAAAGCTGTTATGGAGCTTTAGAAAGGCCTCCACATGAACTTCTGGGAAACCAACAAGTCTCTAAGATTACCAGAAACCATTCTTTCAGTCTGTTTTTAAAATATGCTTTTCTTAAAAGAGAAAGTAAAAAGGGCACAGTGCCGTGGGCTATTCAATTGATTTCTCCACATCTTGGTGAACCTATGTAGATTCCAGCCTGCTTTACTGCAACACAAGATTCTCTGCTGGTTTATGAGAGCCTGTAGTCTTGACTCTTGTTACTTCTGCAGGGTTATGCTGGTAACAATGAGTATGCTGAAGAAAGATTTTTGTTCTGCGTTTGAGCAGAGTGGCTTAATCAGATCCAATTAGCACACTAATATATTTCCCCTATGCTTATGCAAGAATGAGCTTTAACAAGTAGCACTTGTTCTTTGTGCCAGAAAACCAGCATTTCATTAGTTTTGCTCTCTTGGCTACAAGTCAGGATCAAGCTGATGGAACAGACGTCACCTCTCCATTCCTCAAAACGTGTTCTCCTTGCCCCGTTCCAAAGAAGTGCTTTTATGGTTTTAGTTCAAGGGAGGATGCAATTTGCACTTATGCAGTACTGTGGATTAGATTATGGGTCAATAATCTTTGGCAAGTAGGTAAGAGACTAAAGATTATGAGAATGATCTACCTTACTATGCAAAAATACTCTGGATGGCTTTGTGTAGTTGGAAGAACATCTGGTTTATGGTGTCAGGTCGTACTGAACTATGGACATTGTTAGCTAGCACTGCACTGTGGCTCAAATGAAAGTTTTGAAATAAACACACGGTATAATTAATGCCTAGATTTCTAATTCTGGGTGTTCAAAACTAAGGCTCGATGAAATCAGAGTGTGAATCCAAGATGTTTGAGGCAACACCACACCATAAATGGATAAAACAATTAGTAGTAAGATTAATGTGTGTGCCTAAATTGCAAGATATAAAACTGGGTCCAATATACATTTGAGGTGACATGCCTCAAGGAGTAAGAAGATTGCAGGGAAGAAGTACTTCCTGTATTTCTTTGAAATATAGTGGAGTGCCTGGAAGCAGCAAGTCATTTGATGCCCCTACATTTGCACATCTGTAGAACAGCTTCTTCAAACACTGCACACTGTAGCAAGGGGCTCACCTGTGTACCTGGATTGTTACAAGTTGCTGGGTTGACAGGATCATGTACTTCACAGAGGAGACTTCCAGGGCTTGCACCAACTTGCAGAAAAAAAACCAACGTGACAAACATATACCTCCTGACAGGAGTATTTCAGAAGTTCTCTTGAAGAACTTGGAAACAATTTCATTCTTTTTTTTTAAAAAAAAGCTATTCTCTATAATCTATATATTAAAAAGAATATTTTTAAAATGCTGTGAATAGAAGGAAGTAAACCACAAAACTTTTCATGCTCTAAAAATAAAAATGTGAGACTGAGAAAGGGAGAGGAGTAATCACGGTATGCTACTAACATGAAGCAGGACAAAGTACTTTCCTCTACTTTCCACCCTGCTAGATTTGGACCACTGGATCTATTGGGTGAAGCTATCTAGAGAAATGTTTTAGTGTGGAGTGGAATCCTTCCAGAGGTTGATGAATGTCTTCACATAGGCCAGATACTGTCCCGAAAACTGATGGTGTCGGGAACGGGAGTATGAGATAGAATGTCCAGGGACTCTGGGGCTGCAAATCGCACAGCCAGAGTCGCTGGAGCTCTGCAGTCTCCTGTGCTCTGAACCTGAACACTAACAGTGTCAGGAATGTGATTTTGAGGATTCAGGGGGGCCGGATAGGAAAAGTGAGGAGGGTGGGCTTGCGGCGCATCATTGCGCGGCTCCTCTTGGCAGGAGCTTGGCAGCGCCAGATTCGAAGCAACTCCTTTAAGCTCCAGGCAGTGTAACTGGTTCTCCACAGTCTCCTGCGCTCGGAAGTCGGGCATGGGATTTTGAGGATTTGGGGGGGCCGGATAGGAAAAGTGTGGAGGGCCTGAGTGTGGGGCAGTGCCGTGCTCGCCTTGGCAGGCCGAGCTTCCCTGGAGCTGTGGACAGTCTGCTTTTCTGAAGCCTAAGCCGAGCCCTGCTGGTGGCTGGAAGGAAGGAGCTTTTGAGGTTGGCGTGCCACGGGGTGCTTTAAGCTCAAGGGACTCTGGGGCTGCAAAACACCGGGCACGTGTGCCTGGAGCTCTCTGTCTGCTGTTCTTGCAGCCCGAACACTAACGGTGTCGGGCCGGGGATTTCGAGGTATCGCAGGGATGGAGAACAAAAGGCGGGGGCTGCTATGTTCGAGGCAGCGCTGTGCTCCCCTGGGCATACCATTTGGTGCTCCCCTGGGGATGCTTTAACGGTGTCAGGCAGGGGATATTGAGGTATCGGGGGGCCGGAGACCGAAACGGGGGGAGTACCAAGTTCGGGGCAGTGCCGTGTTCCCCTGGGCATGCCATTTGCAGGCCGAGTGGGCTGCAAATCTCACAGGCAGCATCCCTGGTTCTCCGCAGTTTCCTGCGCTCAGAAGCCGGGAACGAGATTTTGAGGATTCAGGGGGGCCAGATAGGAAAATTGTGTCAGGCCTGAGTNGCCAGATAGGAAAATTGTGTCAGCCCTGAGTCTGGGGCAGCGCCGTGCTCACCTTGGCCTGCCCTTGGCAGGCCGAGCATCCCTGGAGCTGTGGGCTCTCTGCTTTGGTGAAGCCTAACCCTAAGCTGGCTGCCTGCAGCAGACTGCGTTGAGGGGGTACATGACACCAGACCTTTGTATTTTGCTTTTTTATATTTTAATATGATTAATATAAAATGGTTTCTTCTGTCTAGTGGCATACTGAAAAGCAGCCTGGGAGCATGTAAGAGGCACTAGGAGTTAAGATCGGGTACCAGTGAGATACGATAATCATACTTGGAAGTGTACACAGTGTTTTCTGATCAACAGGCATGCCTGCGCACCCTTTCACAGCAAATATGCTTCTATTTCTTAGCAGTCTGTGCACCAATTGCACTGCAGTTAACTGGAATTTATTCAAATTAATGATCTTTATTAAAGATGTAA
>WEIS01079623.1:0-25293 GCA_013389965.1 Todus mexicanus
TAAGAAATACATAAAGCTTCTTAACCGTTATTGAAAATGTTCTTTTAAAACTGATGACTTCTTTGTGTATTCTTGAACCGGATTTCTCCATCTCACACTGTTAACCTCTACTGATTTTACTAACACGTTTCACATTTTTGTTCCTTCTCTGACACAAGGGGAAGACCCAAAATGCATCAGTAAGAATAACATAAAAAGTTTCCCCAAAACTATCAATATATATAAACCTCCATTGCTTAAAGCAAGCATATAATATGGACTGTTTGCTTCAGTACAGTTCTTAGAGGCTGCACTGAGCAGGCATGCACTACTCGCAATTGACTTCCAAATCATCCCCTTAGGAAAAGATCCTCTGAAAGATTTCCGAAATGCTAGTTTGTACACTCTGTGTTTTAATTAACGTATAGAATAGAAATTACCATTTAGATAAGATAATGCTCCCCAGCCACCCCACCCTTGCGTTCTGAAATTCTGCCAGGTTTCTCAGCCCCTCATCCACTTGTATTTCGAGCAATCCTCAGGCTCTGGTTAGCATTAATTCAGCTGCAGCTGGAGAGTTTCTCCAAGGCAGTCTCCTCAAATCCAAAGTGCATGAACTGCTTAATTTGAGTGCTCTGTGACTCAAGTACTTTAAATAGAGAAAATACTGCAGGAAATCACAGACCTCATAGCTGCTTATGTGACTGCTCCAGTTGCTGTATGGAGTGAGCTCCATGTGTATGCACAGCCCCAGCTGCTAGGACAGACACCCGAGCAACAACGCCTCAGAAATCCTTAGTCTCCTGGCTGAAATTTCAGAGAGTTCACAGGCAAAAGTTCCGGAACCCAGAACAGAAGGTGTCACTGGAGCCTGTCACATGCAGCCATGCCTGCAGCGAAGAGCTGTACACATTATCAGAGATATAAAGGTACTCTCTCTGGTCATGAAAAGTACTAATGGACTTTACAACCACGTTGCACAGATAATCTGTTACTCCCTGGTTCCCTTCCCCACTCCTTGGTCATGACGTGCACTCTCTCACTTGGCCAAGTGCAGAAGGTCTTTCATTCCCTTCACCATCTGCCTATTTCTGGCCTTCTGTGAAGCATCTCGCAGCACATGTTTGTCACTGACAAAGAAAACCTATGGTAAATTTCCTACCAAGGTGAGAGACCATGCAATTATTCACTCAGGCCTCCAAAACTCTGTGTCCAAAATGTAGAGGCAGAAACTTAACAATTCTGGGACATGACTGTGCCAGGAATCTGTCTCAAGGTGAATTTTAAAAATGTATGCAGGAATCAAGGAGAAATTAGGAATCCTGTGGCTCTTGCCACACCTGATGGGCACAAGCTTGCCCTGAAGAAGTTGCTCAAACTCTTCATTTAAGACAAGGGTACTGGTGCTCACCCAAACCCACTAAAAAGGCAGCTGTGAGATTTACCTAGATAATGCTTTAAAGTATTTTGAAGTTGAGAACTGCTGCATGTGGCAACCTCTCCAAGTTATTATCACAATCCAAGTAATGCATCATTCTTGAAAATATTTTATAACTTTTGAGGAAAAAAAAAGAATATCTAAGGGTTCCAATTTAGACATGTTACATTTAGACCCTGGATATCGCAGGGCAAAGGTGTGTGCTTTGAATCTCCTACAAAGTGGCATGCTACCTACAAAAAAGTACTGCCTGAATAAACTTCACTATCATACAATCTACTTTTATTAGAGTGACCAGATTATGAAGTCCTAAAGAATGCAAATAGTTTTCTGTCATAACAGAAACTGACCCAGACTTTCAACTTCAGTGAAGGAAACAACAAACAATGACACCAGCAGTGTAATGGGCAGAGGCAAAGCAAACAACTCCCCGACTAAACAACTAAGTAACAGAACAATGCTTTTGTTAAATGGATACCTCAATCTCTGAGTACATTCAAACTTTTAGAATGGGTGCTTCAGAGCTCCTTTTCGTATTATTTTTGGAGCACCTCAGATAATACAGTAAACGAACTTGCTCCATCTCATATAGAATTGATATGCAGCATGCACGAGCATGCTAGAACTGGTAGTCCAGGTTTTCTTACATACAGAAATAACTAATCTAAATGGAAGCCATGAAGGTGGCAGAACCACCAAACCCAATTCCACCCATCAAAAGGTAAAACACTTAATAGCTAGGAAATGCTTAATTTTGGCAAATTTGCAGTAGCCCCCCAAATCTCAGTTTCCACCATTAATGCACTGAATAAAGCTGGAGACTAACGGAGAAAAAAGATTAAGAAATTACGTAATAAGAGGATCTGTATCCTAAAGTACACATAACAGGAGAGCTGAATTAAAATTGCACAAAAAGATAGAAGCTTTTTTTTTTTCAGTCTATACAGTACTTGCAGTAGATAAATCACTACCAATAGCTAATTACTGTAACTGACAGCCAGTTTTGTCAGGAGAATACATTATGGCAGAACAGCAGCCTGATGGGGTTCACCAAGTGTAGAAGAAATATGACCTGTGAAACCACTACGACAAACCAGCGTAGCGAAAGCTGGGATGAATCTTTGTATTGGTATAATAAGAACAGCATGTCAAAATCTTCCCAAACTTCAGCATTTGTCCTGAATTCATGAGAATTAGCTAAATCATGAGTCACTCAGAAAACTCAATACTCGGTGTAAAACTGTTTCTGCCAGCTCAGGGAACCCAAGCAGAGAAAAAAGTGTATCTGATAGTCAGGTGACTAGGATGCAATGTGGCATTTCTAAAGACATCTTTAATGCTACCACAGTTTACCCCAATTAGTCCTCATCACCTGGTTTCTCCTTTCATGAGTCTCAATGGTGCTTTTCTAATTGCCTCTTTTCCAAACTAACTGCTCACATGAACTGTGGGATCAAACGGAGAGACTGTTTACTTTTACACAGGCCACCGTGCAGGGACCTCCTGGCATCAGGCAGCTGAGGATCACCACCTTGACCAATGAGAGCTGACTGCAGCTCCCTGCTACTTGTGGCCAGTCTCCTGGCCAAAGGCAACTGCCATTTTCCAACCAGTAAGGGCAATGGGAAACCCTCGTTTATTATTTTGCATGCAGTTTGCATACCTGGAGCTACTGATCACACAGGCTTTTTTTTTGCTTCTCAATGACCAAAGGTCGTGCCTGCAGGGAAGAACTTCTACAGGCTTCAGCTTGTTGGCTTCCTATGAAAATTCAACAGCATTTCACTTCCTGATTTTCGGTTAATAAACATTGAAGAAACGACCTAAATGAAGAATCCAGGAAAGCTGAGGTGTTAAAAAGATACCTGTAGTAAGTGCTGGGTGCTGCACTTGAGCTCAACAGACAGGCCCAAAAGGTGGTGAGCATGGCTGTTTTAAATAGCACAGATACTCAAGCCGAGGCGCATGATGCTAATTACAACTGCCACAAAGTGATTCACGGAATTCACATTCTTCGATAAGAATATTCCAATTTTCATCAAACTATATATGAAGTAATACATGTACAATAACCTGAAATGCATGCAAAGCATGGCAGAGGGGTTACACATTTACAGACACAGTTGCTCACGTGAGTTAAGAGTTCAAAATTAAACCATGGCTAGTCATTTTCAAATCAGTTTTCCAAGGCAGCAAACAGGCAACTCTTCTCTCTCGGGACCCTTGGCCAGCCACTGCAACAACTGGGTGTGCCCTAAATTGCAGGTTACAGGCTGTTCCAAGAAGCAGTTTTAAGATTCTTCACGTACTGGCTCAGGTCTATAAAGCTGTCCTTCCTCCTGTCAGGCTTAGAGAGCACACTCCCCTAGGATATTATCTGGGAAAGAATTTCAGCTTATAAAACAAGTTTACCAGCTGAATAAAACATCTAGAGGAACTGTACACTGTAGGATCTGTTTTCACGACAGATCTGTTCTAAGGGACAATTTTTCCTTATTATCATTTTACATTAATCTTCAGTGAAAAAACCACTATTCCACTCAAAGTACTGCCACAACATCTTTATTTGTTCAGATAACCTCCAAAAATCTGAGAGATGCCTTTAGTTAGACTGGTAATTCACTGTCATCATTTTAAGCTATTTTACTCATCCTGTGGATTGCTCAACAGCTGTTCAGCAGTGCTGTATATTAGCAAATCTCACTCTGGACCTTTACATTTCATTTTCCTTCTGTTGCTGCAGGTAATTAAGAGGAAAGTAAAATTCAGTGAAAAATTCAGCAATGTTTGTTTTAGAATCTCTGCTCACTGTCCTCCCAAGAATGGAAACTAAGGACTACCTGAAGAGTTTAATGTGTGTCACTCTTGAAGAAAAACATCTGCATGTAGACAGACAGGGCATCTCCAAAGATAGCAATAAAATTATGAAAGGTGTACCAAAAAAATCATGACACCACTGATCTACGCGCATTTTCAAATCTGGCAAGAGAGTAACTGCTGTTCCTAGTAGCAAAATTTCAGAAGGATTAATTTCAGAAATCTTCCAGTAAATTTGGATCCGGTTCTTCAGAAGTAACCGGAGCTCTGCTAGTCCCATCGTGACTGAACAGAAAAGCCAGGGAGTCATGACCTTGCAGTACCATGTCCTCACTAGGTTCTGTCCCCACCCAGTTCTGTCCTGTCTCATTTCTACCCCCAAGCTGTAAGTTGTTCAGCAGATGGTATGGGGAAATTCAGGCTTTTCTGGGTAGCGTGAGTATCAATTTGAGTAGACTGTACCAAACTGCTTCTCTTGCCTCTGTATGAAACTGCACTCTGAGCACTCATGTCATACACGGGTTGTCTTGTCAGTGATTAATACTGTCCAAAGCGCTAAGAACAAGCGTCAGTGCTGTACTCCATACCGGTCGTGTCAAATCCTTACTCAGATACAAGTTCACTTCTTTCAGGGTTCATATTCATAAAAATATTACATCAGCTTCACTTGCACAGGAGGGGTAGACAGAGTTGTATTTGTGCAAGACAAACAAGGTTTCCTAGAAGAACATCAGAACATACTTACAGGTCATTTTTCCTCCACGGATGAGTTTCAGAGTTTATGAAAACAGGGCAGATGCACCAAACCTCTAGCACAAAAAGGGGTATTTTTCTACATAACTCTGTATTTCTTTCTCCATGTTCAATACATTAGATAACACATTTATATTTAAATGTATTTATTTGAATATACACAGGCACAAACATACTTGTACATACAAAGCTGACCAGGTGGTCTGGCCTTAGTTATTTTAGCTCTTCATCTCCAGGAGAAATAACTTACTGTTCTTGTTTCTCAGCAGAAATAACTTACTTAACATATTAGTAGCAGAAACTGAGTGGCACAACTCAATGTGTGACACAAAGCAGCATATCCTATTTTATTATAAAGAAAATCAACATATGTATTCACACAAACAAATTATGTTTAAATGCTGCACAGCAAGGATGCCCTGTAGAAATATGAAAATCAACGATACGCAGGAAGTGTTCTTAGTATCTTCATTCAAATTGTGTATATATGTAAAATCAGAACTGGAATTTCCCATCACTGTATGAACAAATTAAATTTAAATTTCACCTTATCCTTCTCATGCATTAGAAAGCAGCATGGCAAGTTAGACATAAAAAGAAACACTGTCAGAGAGAAAGAGAATTCATTACCTTTACTGTATGCGATTACAAGCACTGTGAGACTTTGACTTACAAAGAGAAAGGAAACTAGGAGAAATAACATGTAAGATGAAGCCAAGGATCCTATAACCGTACTTCTAAATTGAAAGAGGAGGTCCTAAAATAAAGTCACATTTTCTTTGCTAATTTGTGGTCAGTATTAAATGCATTAAAGACAGGATAAATTCTTTTACTAGCCTAAAAGTCTTATAGACTCTTCCCAAAGATTACCTTTGTAAGAAAATGAGAATTTATCCCAGTCAGCCAACTGGAGGTATGCAAGGAAGAAGTACTGTATACACTAAGTTCATGATCACAGTCTACCACCTTGACAGATGTACCTCAAGCAGTTTGAAACCAGTAGTGTGAAGCACTACTTATGCCAAAAGGAGCCCCAGCTTTGGTTTTGGTATTTCTGTACACAATGTACTTCTGATAAAAAAATCCTGCCTCCTTCCCTCCTGAAGTCCCAGTTCAGTTTTGACTGTTATAAACTGGAGGAAAAACAAGCAATGCATCCACAGTTGTAAGAACAAATTTGGTTATCCCAGAGCTCTGCAGACTCTCAAGTGTACAGCTGAAGAATTTATAGTGCTAAGATTTATTCCAGTATCTGAAACCAACGTATTTTTTCCACATTTAGCTTAAATAACTCACAGCAGTGAAATGTGNNAATTTTAGCTAAAAAAACCCAAAGAAGGGAAAGGTGCAAGCCACTAACCACTCTTCCAATTTAAGATAGCCTCTACTTTTCTCAACTGTTCAAATAAAATGAAGCTCTCTTAGTAATATGCCATTTCCATTGATATACCATTTATTTATATGTTTAAGAAACACTTTTTATATAACCAACAACTTGCCAAGTTTTAACTAGCAGCACAGAGAGCTGCTCTGACCAGTGGGTGGGAAATTCTTAGCATGTTAAGAGAGGAAAAAATACTACCAATGTTAACCGTGAACAACATCCAACACAGACAGTATACAAAAACCCACGAGACATGAACATTGTTTGGCCTTGATCACCGTAGCTGTTTTCCCCATAGTTTTCTTCGGTTTACCAGTCAGGAAGCTTTGGCTTTCCCAGGGATCCAAAAACATGTAACTGCCCATCACACAAACAGATCATAGCAAGAGAGCATCTTAAAAATTCCCAGAGCTTCTGCTTTAATTCTCTGCATATACGTCTGTCTCAAGAAACCTGACAAGTAGTCAAGGAACAGCTCAACTTGACAACAGCTTTCCCTTGCTCATAGCAATCTACACATCACCAAAACGGCTTATAGCAATACAACTGCAATATTATTCTTATTTTAGTAATCCCCATATAAAGCACAAGCTTATGCCTCCCTCGTAGCTGCACTCTCTAACAGATTCTACAATTATGAAAGCCAAGATTACTTCTAATATCAGCCACCTTCACATTTTAGGAATGCCAAACATTCACAGGCTCTCAGCATGGAACATATGCTCCAGCTCATCAGCCCTGAGATTTTGATGGCAATAATCACAATAATTTCACAGTTATGGAAAATAAATCTTTATGTACTCTACCATTTTCCAAGTTACTGTACAAATTTTACCACTGGTTTCTAACTGTGACTTGTTCAGAGAACTGCTGTTGTAAAATGGGATCTAAGTGACACTTCACTATGTCCTTGTCATAGGCCACTGAAATTTCCTATTCTAAGCTCCAGTCAAAGGTGGCCTGGCCCCAAATTCCACCTACAGAAAAGGTCTGACACCAGACTTGTCTCTGTATCTGCAGTGATCATATGCAGGACATGGTAGTCCCTCTGGAAATGCTCTTATTGTGCCACAAGGCATCCAGAAACCCTGGGCACAGCAAAACAACCCCCATGCTCTGAGTAGACTATAGCTCCTGGTGGGGAAAGGAAAACTGGTGGAATCCTGGATGTGTGGCAGCCCTGGTAAAGGAAAAAGCCACTGAACAAGAACTCATCATTTCTCTTGCAGTACCTAGTCTACATCTTCCTTCACCCAACTAAAACTCAAGGGTGGCACAGTCGGTTTTCCGTAAGTGAATCCCATATGTGTGTCTGGAGAGGAGGAAAGGGACATGTCTCTGGACAATAGCACCTGTGCTGATGTCTACAGAACAGCCAGTCACAGAACATACTTCTGAAAAAAAGCTAGTATCAGCTACTGGTAATTTAAAGGAAGTAGATTCCAGAGTTCAAATCACAAAGCCACAGCCATATCACCTGCAGGACCAAGTTGAAAAGAAGCTAAGAACATTCAGCGCCATCCTTGGAGCAACAATATCTGTAGCCTATCTCAGCACCGAACTCAGTCTGGGCAAGGACCATCCAACTCCTCACCTCCTCCGTGCTTTGGGTAGTCTCCCTGTTCTTTCGTACACTACACCAGTTACTGAGGCAGTCAGGCCAGCACTGGAGGGACTTGCAAGAGCAGCAGCTATTTTTCTCTCCAGTGTGTATTGCAAAATGCTGTTTTATTGCCATGGCTCATACAGCAGCTGACACTGAAGGTAAAACAGGCAGGCACACACAGATGTCTCCTCTCCTCTGCCCAAGGTTAGCACCACAGTAGGACTTGCCTTGCAGCACTCACCCACACTCTCCAGTTGTCAAGGAAAGTAAACAAAGCCAGTAAACTTCATCTTGAGTCACTCAGAGGTAATAATTTCAAAAGTCACTACAAAGGACTGTTACAAAATAAGCAAAGTTATCTGTAAAGATAGCAAAGACACCTATATAGATCTAAAACATAAGTCACTGAGTTTAAACACGGTAGGAATTTAACTTATCTTTGGGTACTCTGCAACGTGATCTACCATTGGCGAGATCTGACTGCCACAGTTCGGTTTTCTTCCTTCTCAACTTTAGAGGCCAAAGGTAACTCAGATGTTTTGGTCACAGGGAATATAAACAGCCAGCGGTCACATTTCCTTACTAACGGCTCTAACATCAATGTTAACAGGACCACACTTCAGGCACCTCATAAATTACAGCTTTTGCCATTGTCTTACACACTCAACTAGAAAAATATGAATAAAAAGACTATATACATACAGCACAGCTAATCCATAGCACCCTACAAACAAATGTCCTACACAGAACATAGAGCTAAAAATGTTACACCGAAGTGACCGTTTCTGCATGAATCACTGCAAAGCACTGTCTCTCACTGGGATTTTTTATTGAATGCATGGTGTTAACAGCATTTTACAATTCTCTCACGAACACCAGCCCTCACCAGCACCCTTGGGATGCCGGCAGCCCCTCTAGGGGTTTACTCACTTTCCCAAACAAAGAAGAGGTCTGCTGTTCAAATTACTCCCTTAGGGACAGGCTGCAACACCCCTCTGACTTAATTTTACTTCTTCAATAATACCACTGCAAACACACTGAATGCTAATAATAAATAAATTATTCAAATACTCAGTCTCTACGGAAGCACCACATGAATCATCTTCTTGAAAAGAAACTCCTAAAGAGATTGTAAGGTACTCTTCATGGCGGGGGTGGTGGTCGGGGGAGACCGATTTAAATAATAATGCAATGTGAATGAAAAGTGATTTACTGTAAGAAGGAGATATAGCAGCTTTGCTGTTAATTCAATAGATTGATCAAAGCCAAGCCGCCAGCTAACACAGAGCACGACTGTCACAACAGTTTCAAAGAGGGTGAAACCGGAGGTTGGAGGAGCAAAACTTGAAGAGAAAGTACAGTGAAGTCAAAAGGTTCGTCGCTCTTCTGATAAAGATAACTAAATTAGAACTAAACTGGACACCTAAACCCCAAAATCTCCACATAAGAGTCATCTATGGAGTTAAAGAGTCAATTTTCAAGCGTATCTCTACGAGTAAGGAGCTTCACTCCCTTGCAAAAGCTGACAAACGGCACTGTTGCTTTTCATAGTTAGGTTCTCCCTGTTTAAAGTTTGCCTATTAGTGGAGCATCAGAATATGATACAGAGCCAATACTTTGTAGACTGACAGCTCTGGGCAGTGAGAAGTGCTATTATTATCCTATTTCATAGAGCAGAATCTCAACAAATTATAACCCCAAATCAAATAAAGTATTCCAATTGTTGGGGAACGTGTGATGCCCAAATAGGCATTAGGAAACTACTGTTTAGTTGGACTTGGGCATAAGGGTCTTGCCCAAGGTTGTGTTATAGATCACAGCACTGAAGTCTACCAATTCTAAGGCTGGGCTGTCTTGCATTCCTTTTGGTCTTCCTTCTTGCAGACATCATTACATGTAAATATTACATAATACTAAATTATCTGTAATATATATGCTTCCTTGCCATGTTTTTTGTTTGCACCTTTAGGTAGTAGAACAGAGCATTTCTCTTCAAGCTTGGTTTTCCTTTAAGGTGTAAGACAAGCAGTTCTGAAAGTTAAATGTACCTGACACGTACTAAATCCTCTTGTCTCTCCTCCTGCTCCTCCTCACCCTCACAAGCAACAGCAAGCACGGATACCTCGTGTTCCAGGATGGGCTACATCTCTTCCCCACATGCCCAGGACTTGCACCTGCCCTGCCCGTGCAGTGGAAAGGGCAGATGAACTGTATTTCCACCAGAAGGAGCCCAGTGTGCCTGCAGAGGCCCTCAGGTCTTTGTTGGCTGCTGCTGACAAACATCCCAATTTTTCATGTTATTAGAGAGAAAATGCATGTGGCTGTGTGCACACAGCTGTCTTCTCTTTTTGAATTTGTTGTCAGCTTCCATCTTTAAGGTAACAAGAAGAAATCCTCCCAAAGCTTTCTGGAGAAAAGACTGAGTAGTTGGTATGGGTAATACTTGTTGTTCAAAGAAACCAGTCCTTGCCTTTGTTATATTTTTATCCTAGTGTCAATATTAACATAAAATCACAGGCTTGATGTCTTCATTTGTAAGAGTGAATGATTTTAATTTAGACTTGTCAATGAAAATCTCTAACAGTTGCACTCTCTCTGCCTTCTACCCACTGGCTTATTTCTACCTCAGCAAGTGCTTCTATTAACAGCTAACACTTGGAAATGGGAAGCCCCAAATCTGCTCGCTTGTTTCTTACAACTATTTAATGGACAATGGAGTAGATGACCTGTTTGGTCATTTCAAGGATTCTCAAGCTATGGGAGAAGAGAAAGATCTCTGTACAAATGTGTGCATGTGTTCAAAAAATGAGCTGGTTCCCCATCTTTTTATGTAGAACTTCTCAGGTCTGGTGTGTCCACTTATTTTGTACAACATAAACTTTCTGAATTAGGGATGCAATTTTTCTGTTCTCTCAAGTAAATCATCATTCTCAAACAAGAATAAAGTGATCTGCATGCTTTGGCAATCTCCTGAAATTCGCATGTTCTAGTCAGATATCAGAACATTAAAATGTGAAAGCCACCATCTCACATTGATGGTATCAAGTGTTGATGCAGCAGCAGTGCCCAGAGTTTCCACTTCCACTGTTCAATGAACATGCTGTTTTTGGTGATACCTGACCCTGTGCAGACAGCATCTTCCAACTCTTTCCTGCCAGAGCTCCTCACAGGCACGTCCAACTACAGTCACGGCAGGTGGACCAAGGCAGATCATGCATGGGCTGCGGGAAGCATCAATCAAGAGATGGAAGTATCTCATACAATGCCCTCCCAGAGGAGAAGAGGCCAAGTCATTCCATGTAAGCATCCCATCTCCTGCTCTGTTCTGAGCATGAGGATGGTTACTCCCTGCAGATGATGGCAGAGAGAGAACAAAGCAGCTTGTAAGCTCTAGGGCAGAGAGAGAACAAAGCAGCTTGTAAGCTCTAGGGAAGACAATCCCTCCTTTCTCAGGCTCCCTCAGCCAAGAGGGACCAGAGGCCACATGCGACTCCTCTGTTGTGCTCTGCCAATGGGAAGGCATTTTTTCCAATCTTTTTTTCCATCCTAGTTAAAAGAGAATTGTGGTTTCAAAGAAATCCATGCAGTCTGAATTCAGTTCACTGACTGCTGCATCTTCTTCACACGTGTGAATCCGGGTCTGTGGGATCTTGAGAGGAAGAGCTCCTATCTTTGACTTAACATCCACAGGCAGCAGATTTAAACTGTACTGATTGTCAGAAGAGGAAGTGGAGGACCTTGCTCACACAAGAAAGCAGACAGCATGGCAAGCATCATGGTTGTACCTCCAGTTGATTGGGAACTGCTGGAAGCAGCAATCCAAGGCAGACCATCTAGTCACAATGACGAGGCCCATCTCCATTTTCAGCTCCAACAGCAATAGAGACTGCTTGACCCAGGTTATCTTTCCATCACTGGATGATGAAGAATCATTAACCATGCTACCACAAAGGCCTGCTTCTGCCAGGCTTTGACTAGAAATTCAGGAAGCTGACCCAAGCACGACATTAAGCCTGGCAGACGTGTACTTGCTGTAAACCAGAGGGGACGCATTGATTTATGCCAGCCACTGCCCAGTGACAGGGCTCTCACATCTTTTGGGGCAACTCCCGCATCTCTTGCACCCGTTTCAAACCCCACTGCAGCAGCAAGAGCAGATACCAATCATTGTTTTCACTGTACAGCTGTAATTATGACCACGAGCACCTTCTACGTGGGCTTCCTTGAAACTCAGGATAGAACAACCTCAATACAACAAGACATAGTAATATGTGCAATTAGCTTATCAAAGTGTGAGGGTAAGTAAGACCAAAAAAGAGTGGTAAGTTAGCTTTTTGGTGTTGTTTGTTTTTATTTATTTTTTCCTGAAGTTTTATTTTTAAGAAACAAACCCAACTTTCTCCACAGTCCAGTTACATCTTACAGGTGGCACATCGCAGTTGGAATATACACAACTGCTGCTAAAAGCTATTTTTTTTAAAAAAATAAAATCATGGAGAATTGTTAGCTATATTGAGAACAAGTAATTTTATTGTTACCCTTGATCTGTGAGCAACTGCATCCTTAAGTCTATAACATTAGATTAATACCCAAGACCAGAGCAGAGACAACAGAACTGACCTTATCTGAACACAATGCATTAGCTTCAAGGTCTTGAAATGAATGGGATTATGTCCCCACCTGTCTCACTCACAAATTCCTGAAGAGCTTAGAATATGTCGAAATCTTTTCCACCATAAAGACTTATTCCTGTTGTACATTTTATTAAAAATGCACAGATGAGAAATGAAAAACAGTAGGAACAAACTATTGCCATAGAGCTGGTTTAAAACAAGTTGTGATTTGAAACAAAACCACAATACTAGCAATAACATGTTACAAAAACTGATACAAAAATAAAGCAGTAAGAACAAAAATCCGTTTTATCTGGGAATCCTGAAGGCTAGAACACAGCAATCTCCATAGATGTACAATTAGGTTTTGAGAAAAGACATCAGAGTCTGACAAGGCCAAAGGTCTTACATACACTAAGCTCTGCATGGGATTTCATGAGAAGACCAAAGAGCACAAGAATATAAGGAGCAATCCTCACCTAGTAGAAGGAGCTCAACATTTCAAAAAGCACCTGAGTGGGTGACTTACTCAACACAGAAAGTAAATTGGTCGACCAGTTGTTTTTATTAGAGAGTTAAAGCTAGGAACAACAGTACCACGATCCTCAAAAAAATCAACTGAGGTAGCCATCTCATATCTAATAAAATCATAGGCATGAAGAAAATGGCATTTAAATACTTTGTTCAAAATTCTTCAATCAGCAAAGACAACTAGAAAGGAACAGAGAATTAACCCTGCTCATGTTAAAGGTATGACACAGAACAGGTACAATGAATTTTAGCTTCACTTTCTCTTCTTTTATTATTCTGAGGTACACAGATAACTGGTTTCTCAGTCACTTTCTCTGAAGAGATAAGTTAAATGCTTTACAATGGTTAAGATTACTTTGCCAAATATTTCAGGCATAAAATGAATGGAAACCAGGAGTTTCTACAAGTCTTTCTTGGCTAAAAAAGTACTACTTACATCGTGGAATTTTTTTCTCTTCATTTCCCAGATTAGAAAAAAAGAGTATTTTCCTTAACAACGCAGAAGAAATGAGGTGTGACAAGTGCACATGAATATCACAATTACTAAAATTTCCGAATTGTTCTGTGTTATTGTCTGTAACGTATCCTGAAGCCTTTTCAAATATAGCAAAATATTTATCAAGTAAAAATAATTTTAAATCTCTTTGTTACCTAAACTTTTGCCAATCCAAAGGCAGTACTGTAACTTCAAATCGATAATTGAGTCACCTTTCCATTCTTGTTTGCATTACGTTGGATAAAAACACTTCAAAAAGAGACTTAAAAGGACTCGACAAACCTCTCCACCCCCTCATCTCACATCTCTCTGTGCACCTGCTACCATTCCTCTACACAGGTCTTCTGGAAAAAGACAGTCAGGAGCAGCAAAGAGGTGGATGCGCTATTTCCATGCAACCTGCTGAAGCCTGTACATGAAAGAACTCATTGTAGGGAAAAAATGAAAGACAGAAAGACAAACAGAAAGAAAGGTAGAAAGACAGACAGAAAGAAAAAAAAAGGAAAGAAAAAAAGGGAAAAAAAAGACAGGAAAGCTTGGTTGAATTAGTTTCTTGTTTTAAAATTAAAACCAGGAAGCGTTAAAGGATTACTTTAGTGAGGTTTTCCTTCCCACCTCAAGTTGTACCATGCACATTAGAGTTCAAATTCGCTGGGTTTTCCACTTGATATGGCAACGCAGAATGCCAACTCAGTTAAAGGTCTGTTAGGTTTCGTTAGCTGCTTGAAAAGGCAGTCATCTCTCTCCTTTTCTCTCTTTAACATGCTGAAATGTTTTGGGCTTTTAGAGTTTTTTCCCCTATTTGGAAGGCAGAGAAGGGCAGAGGAGAAGATGGGTGGAGAATGGCATAGTTTTCTTTATAGTTAAGAAGTAATAACTGAGGTAGAAATGACTATGAAACAGTTTTCTTAATTCCCGAATATCTTGCATCATAAGAGGTAAAACATTTGTGCCATGCACGCTTGACAGAGGTGTTTACATTTTATGGACTCAAATTACAAAGACTGTAGATGTGCAGGTACACACTGAAAACCAGAACTGAACAACTGAGAATGAATCAAGTATATCCATTCACAATAGTTTCTTTTTTCCCTTACCAAAAAAAAAAAAGTAAATAAAAAATCTAGTTCTTTCTATTAGTAAGGACCGCAAAGGTAGCAGATCTATCCTATCAAGACTAAAGACAAAATCTGCCAAACTCTATAATTTCACAGTTTACAGTATTACAAGGTTGGAAAAGACCTTTGAGATCATCCAGTCCAACCTGTAATCCATGGCACTAAGTGCCTCATCTAATCTCCTTTTAAACACCTCCAGGGATGATGACTCCACCACCTCCCCAGACAACACATTCCAATGGTTTGTCACCCTCTCAGGGAAGAACTTCTTCCTAACATCAAGCCTAAACCTCCTCTGACTGAGTTTGAGATTGTGTCCTCTTGTTCTGTCATCGGTTGCCTGAGAGAAGAGACCAACCCCTGCCTGACTACAACCTCCTTTCAAGTAGTTGCAGAGAGCAATAAGGTCTCCCCTGACCCTCCTCTTCTCCAGGCTAAACAGTCCCAGCTCCCTCAGACACTCTTCATAGGGCTTGCACTCCAGCCCCTTCACCATCTTGGTTGCTCTCCTCTGGACACACAATCTGAATGTTTTAATATATTTAAAATTGGTTTGAACAAATCTCAGCATAGATATCAAATAATAGAATGATGCAAATTCTTAGATATGTGCAAAGAATCCGTTGTAAAGTATTCTTGGTTACAGATGCTGAATTACTTTGGTGTGTGGAAGGTGAGCAGTAACTGCCTGCCAGTTATCTGCTTATGAGCCTAGTTGTGAGTAATGCTCCATTATCCTAGGTGATTTGGATAAATGTTCCAGAGAACATTATACAGCACTTTCTGTCAGAAACAAGGCCAGAGAACTCTTGGCACCATGAGAATGAACGCAAAACTGAGATACTTCATACACAAATACTTGCAAAGACCATAAAATCATCCTAAATGGTGTAAATTACTTTTGCACCACAGACAAATGCATGCAGCCCAGGGAAAGAGCATTCTGTGTTCCCAAGACACTTCTATTAAGAGCATCAGTAGTTCTATGTACTCAATGACAGAAATATAAACACACATAGCAGTGGATAATGATTTTTAAAAGTCTGGTAAAATAGACAGAAAATCTTCACCTATTAAAACTGCAGTCATACAGGTTCAGTTTGTATTGTCCATCCAACAGAAATAGATATTTAATATTCCTCTGTGAATATAAGCATCATTAAACATGGTAGGTTTCTTGAGACAAATATTCTGCCACTGGTTCCCTACTATAGCACCACTACCTACCTTCGGGAACATTTTCCTATCAGCACAATTCAGGAGTAAAAGGAAGGACCTCTCTCAAAGAACAACCTTGCTTCCTCCACAGAGCTAAAAGGGGTGTTTCTGGAACATGTCCTTATGGGCACTCTTTAGCCACACAAAGGAGAAAAAAGAAAAAAAAAATTCCAAAAAAGCCACTCTTTGCCACATTCTACAGTAATCACATTAATAAGCTGAGGAAGGAAAAAAAAGCAGCAACTTTCACAGACTACATTCACTGTCTGTAGTAAATCGTCATTTTCAAGGCACTAGACATGCAATAAAGGAGGCAGGTTGAAGAAAAGAAAAAAACATTTGGTTATTTCTTGCCTAGTGAATATTACAAAGGCTGTGCAATTTGCAAGAGGTATTTGTTAAGTAGAACAGTTACTCCAAGACGTAGTAGCCATCACCTACCTTGTAGAAGGGTTCCATTTCTCTTGAAAAAGGTGCTTCCTGGCCAAATGGGTGGACCTGATGTGCTAAAGGTAATAAGAAATAAGTGTAAAGAAAATCTCATTTATGTTAAAAAAATATAAGTTACTATTTGCATTAATTCTGTTTTGCTTTTAAAGCTAATGCAACATCATGACATTTTTGCCTTCAAGCAAGGGTCTAAAATTTCACATTAAAAATAGGTTAATTTGATTCAAGTTTCACACTCTCAAGGAAAAACCTTCTCTGCAAAGCACACACCCACAGTCTCTTAGAGGAAAAGAAAAAAAAAGCAATTTGGAATAAATAATAGAAGAAACAAATCAATGCCAAAAATATTTACTAAAGTCTCAGTACAGCAACACATACGCCTTTTCTCAAAGCCATCTGCTAAAAACCCACATGCTTTGTGGTTTTCACTCAGCTGTAACACCACGCTATCCCAGCTAACACATCAACCAGAAAAAGCCGTGGACGGACACCGGGCAGTTTCCACGAGAGCGCTTTGCCCACCAATCCCTCTCACACACAGAGGTCACGTCGCTGCATCAGCAAACATGCAGCTCAACAAGCTGTCCTGAGAGCACCAGCACTAATGAAGCTTTTGCTGTGCATGCATACTTGGTGACCATGATGGTTCCTGTGAGACCTCTGGCAGGGCGGTGGCCACGGTGGGCAGTCAGGCACCTGCCACATGCCAGTGCCTGCCTGCCTCAAAGCCCTTGTCTGAACTCAGGCCACTGCCAGGTCCCTCTTTTGCTTTGCCTCTTGCTCGCATAGAGGCTGCCCACATGTAATGGCCTCTCCTGTGACAACTGTGGCTGAAGGCAAAGAACAGAGTCAAACACGGGAAAGGGAATAGGAGACAACATCAGGATGATCCTCTAAGCCCTGTTTCCTTTATTGCCTCAGAGCAGCCCCATGATGCTGCAGGCAATAGGACCGTGGAGCACTCACTCTGACAACCTGTGGTGTCAGCGAATTGGAGAAAAGGGGAGGCTATGAGGAAGCACCTGATGGCCGCCCACACCACTCCTTCCTTACCAAGGCACTGGAGCACTGCTGCACCAACACCACCACACCAGAACAGCCACCCACACACAGCCTCATCTGTCAGCAGAAGGACCGAACTTCCCAGACATAAAAAGCAACGTTGCGCCTTTCTTAGCAGTGTAAATGACTTTTGGCCAGGCGTGTCCCTCCTCCCAGTAGGACACACACAGTAGCACAGCTCACTCTCCCCAGGGATATCAATAGGCAGTGCTGCCCACAGCAAGAGTGCCACTCCCTGCTTTGCTGTGTGGGGAGTCCCTGACAGGAGAGGCACTACCTGTAAGAGTTCACTGATCCCATCCTCGGGTTCAGGCACAGTAAGTGTTTTAAAAGCACAATACCTACGGGAAATAACTGAAAACATGGAAAAGATTTGTTGCAGCATTGTCTAGGTAGGTGGAAGAGACAGATTGCCAGGTTCATTCCTGTAGTCATGAAACAGGTTTCAAAGTCCTCTAAAGCTTGAAGACAATCATAGGTGTTTAAACATACTACGCTTTTATTTAAATTAGTATCATTATTTATATATTGATAGCATGAACTATGCTATCAATATAAAAATAACTGCCCTGTGCCCAAATTTGAGCACAAATTAAAAGGAAGTAAATATCCTTTGGTAAGATCACTGTGAAGCATTCTGCCTTGCAAATTATGAACCAAGTCCCATGCTCATTTCTGTTCAAAGTTACTTTTGTTTCCTCAAGTTGACTACCACTACACAAAATGCAGTGAAATGGAAAACAGATGTTGTCTACTACATTGACAACATCAGTAAAGCTTTGATAAAATGCCATATATAAAAAACCACACTGCTTTCACAGCTATTCTGCAGAGACTCTTGTGCTAACATATAACAACTTCACTGTGTCAAAATACAGACTGTAAGAGGATCCAAAGCAATTACATGAGTAATAAAAGCCTCCAATACTCCTGAACAAAAAGGGGAGCAATTACACGAGTAATAAAAGCCTCCAATACTCCTGAACAAAAAGGGGAGTTGAGAGAAAGAGAGAGCAAGCAAAATGACCCAAAGGAAGTTAAGTAGGTCTACATTCATAAGTGCTGGAGTGTGCTGGGGCAGCCACTCATCTGAATACGCACACTCACTTCATAGGGCTTAATGTAACCAATTGTTTGCGTTCCTTATAGTAAGTGCCAGGCTCTTCAAGTGTACCTCCTCAACTCACATGAAGGTCAAGAGCTATTGAGGGCATTCACACTTCTGTAGGACAGGCTCAGAGTGTTATAGTGCATCAGAGCCCAGGATAATCCCTGGGACAGGACCCATCAAGCCACAAGTGGAAAGCCATAGCATAGCCTTCACACTGTACAAATTTGCCACCGAAATTATAAATTACAGTTTGGCAACTATATGCCTTTCAAAAGTCTGAGGCAAAAATGGTGAAATTCTGAAATGAAGACATAGAAAAAAATTTACTCCCAGCAGCTGGCAAAAGAGGGTTAAAGAAAGGAGAAGGAAAAGCATATACATCTGAATAGACAAAATGTCTCCACTAGAGAAACAAAGCAGTAGTGATTTATCTTATTTTCCAACTTTAAAAAGGCCCAAGGCTCTCATAAAAAACTCCATCTGATTCAGCACAAACCCACATGAACTGAGAAAATTAACTGTGCCTTGCCAGGGAAGGCAGCTAAAGAATTCAAGCATGTAAATAACGTAGCACAGTGACCAGTCAAGCCTTTCAAACAAACTGCTGTATTTGTAGGACTTTGCTGAAGTTTAGCTACGCCTGATCTGTGTTGGATAAATTCTCTTTCTGCTCCCAAACTTTTGCACATGAAGTCTCAGGTGGTATTAATTACTAAAACATATTTCAAGTTGAGAAATGACAGTTAAACTATCTCTCACTTTAAAGTGTTCAAAAGCTGCTTCCTCCCTGTTCCACATAAAGAAATCATTTGAAGAAGTTCATCCTTCTTAAGACCATCTATAATAAAACCCCATTTGGTCCATCCACAGGTGTTTTTCCAAACAAATTGTTTCTTCAGTGTATTCCATAAGCTACTGGAGAAGAGTGGCTGGTCCTCCTACAGAAGTAACAGTCTATTCTGTATTTAGGCAAAACAAAAATACAAATTCTGGTTTTAGAATTGCCTTTTGTAATCAATATATAGTGTAAGATTAATATGTATGCAATTAGCATTATCGATGGCAGAGTTTTTCCCCCAAACTTATCAACTGAATACACTGACTAAAGTAATATTTAATTTCCAATAAATCCCCTCACAGCTACTAGAAGAAAAGCAGTAACTAGTTTGAACTCATATCTGTGAGGAGAAACTTGTGGCCTAATACTTTTTTGTTATGCACAAGTTTGGACTGACTGATGAGCACAGGGCATGTGGGGTGGGGAGATGGACCCGGATCAATCACGTCGAGCTGGGATTTCAAACAAACATCTTGAAAAAACATGAATTAGTGCAGTTTATGGATTAGACAATATGTGAAACACCCAAGAGTTAACTGTCAAGGACCGCTGGTTTGATTTGCAGAAAATTCCGTGGAGTCAAGCACACCCTCAGCCAAAGGGATATCCGGGCTGCAACAGCATCTATAGCAAATGCACAAAACAGGATCCGGGTGTGCAAGTTCACATCCGTCCAGCGCAGGACCCACCCCTCTCTGAAGCACCCGTGCATCACCACAGGGACTACACAAAGTACTGACACAGTTACGGAAAACCAGCAGCTGAGGGAACTGATGGCTGACAGTATTTAACCTGTGAGCATCTGCTTGTGTGAAATGAGGTATCTGGAACAAGGAGACACCACTGCTCAAACCCAACCTTTCCAAGGGATTCACTATCAATTTTTAATGACAAGTGTGACTCAATTTTTGCTCAAGGCAAGGTATGAACCAGTAGGAAACTTCACCATGTCACAGGGCCCTTGGCATGGGAAGTCACCTGACTGAGGGCTAGGAGGGATTTTTCTGAGAGAAGGTTTTTCTATAGGAAAATGTTGCTTTGCTGGAACCTAAAACATTCCACGGGAATGTGCTGATTTGGACACTACTAGTGCTGGAAACCTGGGTGACGTGAAGGCTGGCTGGTCAGCCAGCAAGGGTTCGTGGCAGCCAGCCAGCCCAACCAGGAGCTCCGAGGGCATACAGAAGCCATAATGCACAGGAGCCCCTCTGAGTCATTATTTGTACCAAAACGTACGCCACGCATTTGTAAAAATTTTTTAAAGGTGCACAGGCTTCAAGAGACTGAAAAAAGAAACTATAAATCCTTTGTCTTCTGGAATTCACATTAGAGCAAGGAGACTGCAGTTCTTAAAGCCAAGTGCTAAAAAAAGCCAAGGGTATGAATTCTCTCTCGCAGTTGCCGTATTTCACAACTATGCCAAACACTCTCACAGGCCTCTTTGTCAGAGAGGTCTGATTAATTTAAAAAACTGAAACAACTAAAAATTCAAAACAAATTCAATTGTGTGGGACTACACACTACAATTAAAGGAAAATGAAAACACAGAAGAAAGGTAATAAATATAGGCCGATGATGGAGTTACCAAATATGTTCAAAGGGTGAAAGCAAATCAGGAGAACCTAGAAAAGAGGAGAAAACCCCAAACAAACCAAACCCCAACATCTTCAAATGCCTCTGAAGCTGGCAGCTATTAGCCCAAAGAAGGAAGGCTCAGCAGGTAGGCAGGGAAGATGCGCCACACACACCTTGGCCCACCATGGCCAAGGGGCCGTGGGTTCTGCTGCTGGGGCATAGCTGTGCCAAAGCACACCCGAGCTCTCAGGAAAGCTCGGAGTACAGGGCAGGACAGCTCAGTAAGAGGCAGAAGGATGAACAGTGTGAGCTCAAAGATAACAAGCTGTTGCACACAATATACCCCACGCAGGGCCTGCAGTTAAGCAAACAACTCGTAGACCACAAGCAGGCTGCCGCGACACAGAGGATCCATCTCCAGACCTTTACCAGTGGTAAAAATGATGGGGACAAGTAAAGATAATAGACTGAACTGTCACTACGCTCAGCTCAGCTCACGGATTTTGCAGGATAAAATACAATTCCTCCCCTCCTAACAAACACAGTAAGCTCCCAGTAATGCAGAACAAGTGGATGGGAGAGCACACAATTCACTGTGATCACCACCCTTGGTCTGGGGTCAACAGCAGTTACCAGGACAGCAATATAACTGAGAATTCTTGTGAGCAGAAGCTGCAGCTGCCAGATGAAGGGAACGAAGGCATCACTGTATCTGTGCTGCCAAATATCCCATTACCAGTCATGTTCAATACAAAGCACTTCACTGCAAGTCTCACACCTCCAACAAACAGTAAACTGAAGGAAATGTCAAGGACACCAAACCTAGAAACAACAAACCATTCTGTCAAAGAGTAACCAATGGAGCATCTCACAGGTATAGAAACGCACCTCAAAAAGTTTCTGAAGAGCAACTAAATCACAATTATTCTTATGCTCAAGCTGCAAGATAACAACAGCTGTAGGTGCCTTTATCTGGCTGGAGCCCATGAAATCCTCTACCTAGTGGCAACAGGGAATGATAGTTTTGACAAGCACATTCAGCTCCCAATGCAAGCTGCACTTAGTCTGTTAGTTAAGGTATATAAACAGATACCTGACTAAACTGGAAGATCGTAATTTTTACCATTCCTTGAGAAGTAAACTTAGGATGGAATGGTAACAAGGAAAAAAAGCTTAAAAAGTATACTTTTGTGGTAACACAGCATCCCTTGGTGCTGGAAGATGAATAGTACTTCCCTGCGGGAGCCACTCTGTATAACGCATGAGAAATACTCATGACTCCAGGGACGAGCAGCCCTCTTGGCTCCCAGACTGCGCAAATGCGGTCTGCAGAGCGGCTGTTGGACAGCATGGGAGGAGGTCACTCAGTCCAAACCACATGGCATGAGTTTGCAGAGTGAACACAGGACAGATGGCATCTCATTCTGTTGAGGACTCCTCTAACACTTGTCAGTTCTTCACTGCTTGCATTGGAGACCTCAGATCCTTCTATGGCCATACCAGCTCTGTTTTCCACACTCAATTTTAATGTTATTACTGGACAGAGGCTAGCAAGTCTACTGCACTGCAAAGAGGGGTTAATGCACTACACCTGGGTGCATAACCACAGTTGTATTAAAGAATTTATCACTCCCATTATAAATTTTTAGCAATGCAGAAGCGCTGAGATACTGTTGCACCTCTAGCACATACACTTTGTCAACAAGGAAAAAAAATAATTTATAATCCCTGCCAGCAGCTTGCTGTCAGTTAACATAACAATTAAAGATCACCTAGCAACAGGCAAACAAGTTTCCCCTCCAATCAAAGGGAAAAACCTCTACTAACCTGGGCTAATGACGACACAGAAAAAAGTATCTGGAAGAGACATGTTAAGGTATTTCCTGACTTTAATGAATACTGATTACTTTAGAGATTTTAAATATATAAACCCATTACTCCATTTTCTCTAATTTTCCATAACTGACAAAACATTATTCTTAAAGAGATTTAAGAATTCACAATACTAATTTTTAATTTATGAAGGCTGATCCAATATTCTGGTAATGCTTCTCCTTTTTCTGCAATTCCCTCTTTTATTGTCTCTCTGCACCTCTCACTGAAACATGTGGGATTGCGATTTTAAGCTCCTAGATGGAGTCTTTCCTGGTTTCTCTAGGGTGTCTAACATATTTTTGAACAAATAATAAAATTTTCAACTCGAAATGAGTTTTCTACATGACATGACTGCCAGAGGGATTACATCTAAATTTTTATTAAAGTCAAAAGAAAAGTTGCTCAGGAAAACTATTCATGACCAAAATGCTTGAAAATAAAGTCTAATGTTACTTTTTGAAGGATGAAAAGGAAATCTGGCCAAATCTTTATGTTGTCCAAATAGCCAAAGCCATTCTCGTGCCACTGTCTCCACTTACAATAAATAATTAAGCAAGAAAACACAGAATGAGAGGGTGGGGTAAAAGAAAAAAAAAAGGGGGGAAAAAAAAAAAGAAGTTTCTCAAGTTTCTAAGAAGATGGATAAAAAGAGTAACCCTCAGTTTCAAGAAAAACACATCCATGTGTCTTTTGGAGCCCAATAATGATAGCTGTGTTGCTCAAAATAGCCCCCTCACTGCTGATGTGATATATGAAGCCTTCTTGCCCCCTTGGCAAGATTCTGCTGCCTTCAGCCAGAATGTTGATCTTTTCTGAGAGTTGAGCATATATTTATGGACAACAATGGAGGATTTGTTCTTTAAATGAATAAAAATACCATCATTCCTAGGGAGTTGTTGCTTTAAGAGAGATGGCTATTTGAGGTATGCCAGACATAGTGCAAAATGCAACCTCACTAATCTGTTTAGATATTTTAACACATCTACTGTGAACACACTATAATTCTAGGCTGAACACTGAAATAGGAGAAAGTCCAGATATATCTGAAAATTCATGGTGAAACAACTGTCCCATGCTACTTTTAATTGAAAAAAGTTTTGTCTCCATTGGGAACTGGGAGATGCTGGTTATCAGCCTCCAGCTCTAATTCTGCCTCTACACAGTGACTTCAAGAAAGTAATTTCATCCTTCCTGTCTCACTTTTATTTTTCTTCTTCTGTGTTAAAAGCGGGAGTAAGTTCTTACTGACAAAGTCTACGTATCTCTGGGAGGAATAAAGAATTAAGTAACAACACAATAGGTGAGAGAATAGTCTTTTAAAGTACATGAGTTAAACAAGGAACAACACAGATCACTTCTAGAGCATGGGTTGCTATTTGTTCCCACTTTCCTTATTTTGAAAGAAGGAAAAACACTTTAGGTTACTTCACATGCTGTAGTGCTCTGCTTCTCCTGATTTCAGAACTGTTGTTAAATGGTTTCCAGACTATCTACCACCGGGTGGAAAACTAGTGGTCATGAGATTGGGGAAACTTCTGAGTTATTTAAACTTGTGGATGTGCTACGGAGTATGTCTGTGCCAGCTTGTGCAGGCAGCTCTAAGACCATGGGGGACTGGAACCTCTTCTGTGCTGTAGCAGCATCAAATTCTGGCTTGGTCAGTGGAGAGACATTTGACTCTCTTTTATTCTACAAAATCAGAAATGGAGCACTCCAGTTTACTGATGAGAGCCTTTGTTTGCTGCAAAACAAGTGATGGGGAAAGAGAGGTTCATTTCTATTTTGGTATGAATTGATTAGAATTGCACTGGAAGGAAAAAAAGTTTTTAATCCCAGATTACAGAAAATAAAGGAATCCTAGAAATTGCCTATATCTAGGCTCACCTTCATTTTCATCTTGATGTAGAGTCTGCTCTGATAATTAATATTACAGCACAGACAAGGTCTAGAGAACTTCCACACCAACCACCTGAGCAACTGAACCGCAGTGAAACTGCAGAGCTGCCATCCAGGCACAGCACTGTAAAACTCTACTAAATGAAGCATTTCTCCCAAACGGAAAATGATTAAATTTTTTAAAAGCCCAAGGTCACCCAGTTGACTTCAGTTACTCTAGTCCTGAACTCTCTGTTTATTATTTTTGCAGAACTTCAAACAGCTTTGCTGGTAGACCTGCCTGGATTTCATAAATACTTTCTACAGGAGACTCCCACTCACATTTCTAAGCACGGCTTAGCCGTGATCTGTCAGTCAGTTGGACTCGAGATTAATGAAACGCACATCTCTGCTAGAACAGCTTCTCACCCATTAGTGAGAAAATGCCTCTTGTTAATCGTAAAGGTACCAATATACCTTGAATATGCATGAAGTTATAAACATGTACATGCTCAAAACAGCAAATCCAATGAAACAGAAATAGATGGGGAAAA
>WEIS01079632.1:343-10683 GCA_013389965.1 Todus mexicanus
ATATCCATAAAAGACGGGGTTGGTTTTTTCTCTGAAGATCACATCCCAAAGTCTTTGCTCAGTCTTTACCCTTGCAAAATCTCATTCAAATCAACGGATATTTGCATGAGAAAGCACTCACTTAAAATTAGACCTGAGTGAAATAGGGTTTGGTGACAGAAAGAGGGGGGTAGTCCTGGAGGGTAATAGGTACTTTCATAGATTAGCAGCACGACATTTGATGCAGTGATTTGTTGAATCATATTATTTAGGTTTTTCGATTATTTTTCTACTGAAGTAAATTGAACTCTTAAGAATTTTGCTGTACATATTTCTGAGTGTCTCAAGACTCTGCAAGATCATTTTTCTTTAAATATAACTAAATATAACTTAATATAAGTAGTTTAATATAACTAAAATGAAGACAAATACAATCAAGCTTGGCACATCATTTAGCCAGGAAGAAAACAAGTTGAGCCCATTGCCCAGCCCAGGCCAAGATGGTTCTGTATTATCAAAGGTGCTGGACACATTGCTTGCCAGTGATCCAGCTGGTAATAAGGTACCAGTGAGGACAGTCAAAAATAGCAGGGGAGGGACGGGGGGAACAGGGAGAGGAGCAAGACAGGAAAAAAATATGCCTAAAAGTTTCATTCAAGCACCCCATGCTACCCCATAAATATCTAGTTGTTGTTCAAAAGTGCAAGTACCCAATATTTACTGCTGACATTTAACAAGAGACAATAACTTGATGCTGTCTCCCACATACCTTGCAAGTGACAAGGGATGGCAGTGGAGACAATGTATGTAGGGACCAAAGAAGTCTACTCTTTAACTATTTTTCTGGTTGAAGTTCATGGATTTTACTCTTTATCCACAAAACGCTCTCCTATTTGTGCTTTATGCTGATGGAGTGAATTTCACCCTACATAATTTCACCTACCATAGCTCAAGTCACTTAAGGAAGCCTTTATGTAGATTTTATACTTAATTAACATAACCTCATCAGACTTGGTATTTTCTGGAATTTACACAAACTGGGTGCCTTAAGAAACCCCGACTGGAGACAACGACATTAAGGATTACTTTATTAAGAGAGAGGAAGAGAAATATTGTATACAGCAATAAGGCGAAGAAAAACTTGGATTAGAAGATGGATTTAGTGGGTTAAGAAGTCACAGAACTTTGACAAAGCACAACTTAACTAATACAAATAAGAACCCTGAGCTGCATTTGAATTCACATCACACCACACCTGGTAAGAATTAGTCTAGCACAGCATCATCAATCATAGTGTGGTTGTCAGTTTTGACATCCTTTAAGTCTACGTTGTGTGCTTAATGACTACATTACAGAAAATGTAAACAGACACCAAACATACAGGTATGCCCTATATTTTTTTAAAAGTTGCTGTATATTTAAAAATAATAATAAAACACCGGTAGTGAATAAGTGAACTGTAAAACAAGCTGTTATAAAATAATCAGATTTTTTTTTTCTGAAAACAGGAGATTTAAAAAAAGCAAAAAGCTTACAATATTTAGCAACTTTAACTCAAATTGGAAAAATGTCAGTTAATATTTAGAGGAAGTAGAGACTCCCTTATATTTTGCTATTGTATATTTTGTCTCTCAAAAAACAACCTGCAGAGGTTAAATATTATCTTTACTATACCCGTGAATTTTTCAGTTTGATATTGTGACCATGATTTACTAATAAGGACTCTGGAGTCACTTGTGAGCCCATTACAAGCCCTGTATTAATAATTCATAAGGGAAAAACACACTGAAGAAGTGCTTGGGATCATGACCTAAGTGAAATGCCTGAGTTCAAACTAAAAATCTCCCAAATTCCATTTTTATTATTAGCAGATTCCTAGAATTACAACACTTGCAAGCAAGCCTTCAGTTCTGCAGCTCAGAAGGTTGCCCAGGTATTATGAATATAAGGCCCCTTGTCTCATTTGCTTGTGTGATTTGTGATTAAAACTTCTACAGACTTCAGCGAGTGCCGGATCGGGTCCCTCAGCAGTTCATTCAGGGGGACGCTTAATGTGAGATTTTGGTGAGTGTTTATTTTCTGGCTCAACAGCAGCGTATTTTGGAGGTGGGAAAAATGTATGCAAAGAAGGGTCAAAATCCAGATGTATAAATGAATAGCAAGAATATATTCAAAGGGTGCAGGAGGAGTGAGAACAGTAAATACATGTCTGGCATGGTCTGTGAAAGGTAATGTTATCTCTTCACTGAAACTGTACTATGTGTTCTCGTGATATGTATGTAACTGTGTCTGCAGAGAAATGAAAAAGGTTTTAAAATAAAAAGATCTCACTTTTTTTTCTTTGTAAATTAGTTCCATTAAGTTGTAAAAGAAGTAAAAGGAAGAGCCAGAAAACAATGCTTTATTTTAATTCATTTGAAGAATCTTCCTCATTTCTATGATCTATCACTGACAGACAAGAAGCACCTTGCAAATTTTATTATTTCTACAAAATATATCTTATTCAATTAGCAACTGTCAGAAAAAAAAAAAAAAGAATAAGAAAGACAATAAACCTCCAGATCTGATTAAAATGGAAAGAAACGTCTAGTGAAATGCATGATACTGAAAGCTGTTATATTCCTTTGAAAATGAGTATTCTTACAGAAATTGCTTTCAAAGTTTTTTACTGAACGTGAATCAAAGACCCAAAGTTGGTTTGAATCCTTGGGAGGAAAATTTGAATTGAGAACTGCCTCAGATATCCTTAATTCTAATTTAGCTATTTGTTTTTAGGAATAATAATGCTTCAAAGCTTTAAAGGAGTTCATATATCTTTTTGGGATTTTGATTTAGTCCTTTAGGATTTCTCACTCATTTCCAGAAGAAGAAAAAAAAGTGCTCTTATCACAACTTTATTAAAACATAACATCCCAAAGAAAGAAACTTCATGATTCCATTTATCCCAATTTGTAAACACGAATTTTATTACAACAAGGTCATAGATAAAGTAGTACAATTAAAATACTTTTATATGTTTGCTTATCACAGGTCTGGATTATTATTTAAAAGCTGAAATGCTTTCACAAATATATGTGAGTGACGCACCAACGAAGTATTGAATATTAATTACTATTTTTATAAAGCAATTCTCATAAGTCTTTGGTCTAAGCCAACAGTCCTTACCCAAGCAAAGCAACTTGAATGCTGTGGGAGTTTTACCTAGCTCAGTGCTTCAATCTCCTTAGAGATCAATAAATAATTAAAAAATTTATCGTATGAGCCGCTGTGTTTGAAAATCGACTTCTTTTAAATTAATCTTTGCTTTACTTGTTGGAGAAATGGTGAAAAATTTCTCCCCTGCCTTTGTGCCTGCCACCTCCTCAGAAAAACCTGTGCAGGCAGCATCCTGCAATGTGACATCCAGTCCTAGTTTGGTTCTGCAATAGTCCCATTTTTGGATTGCTTTTCCTTTAACAACCTGATTACATCGCACGATTTACTTCCACAGTTCCCGTGCTCCTCATTACTAATTCCAATAGCAAAAACTTGCCAGAACCCCTGAGAAGCAAACCTTCAAATCCAGAATTAAATAACAGAATATATTACACATTGGACATTTGCAGGAAAACTTTACTTGAGGGAAAATAAATACAAACATCTTGTTCTGTGATCTGTAAGTAAACTAACCGCTGCGCTGCTCCTAGAAAGGCTTCTGACAATTACGTCTTTCAAGCCAAAGTTTTAACAGTGTGTTTCTGAGGCTGGCATATATACTTCATACAGTATTAATAAAGAGTTTCCTGAAATAATGAAAATGTACCATGTTCACATATAATGAATAAGCACCTAATTAAAAGCACAGTAAAGCCAGGAGCACAGATATTGGTGGGGTTTTTTTATATTAATATCCATTGTATTACTTTAGCCTTTAATGTGAGCCTCTTCAGCTGACTGATGCCCAAAGGGGAGCTAACAAATCGCTCAGCTGGTGGCTGACACTGGTCCTGAAGAAAGCTAGTAAGGAACACTTTGCAGTCTTTCAGAGCCTCTACACCAGCTGTCACCCAGCTATGGGTGCTGAAAAGCTCCTGTCACTTCATCCAAAGGGATTTACTTGGTCAGAAGGAAAATTTAAATACAAAGCATGCAGCTAAGAAGCTAGTGAAAAGGATTATGAGTGCACAAGAGCACATGTGTATAAGACACTAATACATCTTTAGGAAATTTCAGATCCCCAAAGCCAGGATTACTGCCAGAGGCAGGGTGGTATACGTATGCTAGGACCTTTACCGTTAGAGTTATTATCTCCCAACTATTCAACTTTATAGTTCTTTCATCATGTGAGGGGTGGTGGTGGTGTTCAGTGATGGGGGGGTGGGAGGAGGAGGAGGTTGTTTTAAAAAACGCTCCCCTTATCTTCAATAGGGGAGTAAGAAAAGGCATTCCTGATCTATTATTCTGTAGAATTCACCTGCATTTAAAACACTCTATAGCATTCAGTTATTGCCTGACATTTAATTTGTGTGTGTGCGTGCACGCTGCTGCCCAAATGGACCCAAATGTCCAGCTTAATTGTTTAATCATGACTAAAGCAAACAAAGCACGGAGTCTCACGCTCCCCATCAGAGGTGCTGAGCTGATGAGATGAGCAGGCAGGAGAGGTGAATGACAGGAGTAACCTGCCCAGCCAGGGGAAGGGTTCTGACTCTGATCTGGCCATCTTTGCAAATTGGCACTCAAGAAAATGACACACCAGACCTGCTAGCTGAGCTTGAAGGGGAATGACAGTGGGGAAAAAGCAGTGCTACAGAGAGTTGGAAACGCTGTGCCAGAAAGAGTTGAGGGAGGGCCGCTGAATATCGACTCTAGCTTTCTTTTGTTGTTCTTTTTTTTTTTTTTTTCCCTTTTCTTTCATAAAAGTCATTTTAAAACCACCGAAGGGGAAAAGGAAAAGAAAAGAAAATGTGAAACAGAAGAGTAACGTCTATAAAAACTTACATTTTTAGCCAGCTTAACACTGCAGTCGAACTCGACTCGGAGCAGCACCCATGCTGGCTGGCCTGTGGCGAGGTGCTGTTATTCTATGCTAATAAAGCCCCTGGCCTGGCCTGCTGGATGCAGGGAAGGTGATGATAATGCCAAGTTGTTTAGAGGAGGGATGGAAAGCGAGACCACAGCATGAGACGCCAGCTACCACCGCCGAGCCCCAGGGGAGGGTCATGCGAGTTGTGGCTGCTGTTAGCTTGGGCGCGCAGCCTTGGCTTGGCCCCCGGCGCAGGCGGGCACAGTATGACAAATCCGGGGGGGGGAAAGGAAAGCAGAGGGGTGAGGGGGAGGAGGAGGTGCTGGTAGGCAAGGCAGGCAGGAGGGCTGAGATGTAGGGTTTACCTGCAGCCCCTCCGGACAGCAGGGAGGAGGTGGAGACGTGACAGTGAAACATGGAAGGTTTAGTGGAAAAATCATATTTTGGGGAAAATTCCCCACGTAGAAGCCTCCAGGAATATTAGCATTATGTGTCTTACAAAGCGGGAGGTTTAACAAAAAGTGCTACACAGCGAGAACCAGCTGCCTTTAGAGGTCACTAGAACATCGCTGCAGTATTTACAAATTTTCCATGAAGGATTAGAAGTTAGTCTAAAGCCCTATATACACTATATACAGTTCCAGTGGATGCTGTATACTATTATCTAAATTTCTTCACATAGACTATCATGTATCTGCCCCAGCAAAGCTGATTAGTGAAGCAGCTTGACTCTGACATATCCTTTATGCCAGCCACAAGCTGCCTCGCACAGCCACCTTATTCACTGTGGAGACAGGCCTGAAGCAAGATTGTAACACAACAAATGCAAATGAGATGAGCCTTACACCACTTAAACCGAGATGGCTATAATATGTAACAGCTTAATGTGCCTGCAGAAGTGATTGATGCCCCTTCCATATCTCTAAAGAGCTTCAGTTTTGATGTGTTTGGTTTTTAACTAATATTTCTTTCTACTCCTCTTCCTGGCGGTGTGTTTCTCTTTATCCTCAACATGGGGAAAGGAGGAAGAAAACAAAATGCTAAGCAACTTATCAAAGCTGGTTGTCTTTCCCAAGATCCTGAAAACAGAAATCTGGAGGATCTCTTAATCAGCTCCAGGTAGTTTATTTTGATTATTCCAGCAGAAGTTTGGCCCCTTGTAAATTAGTTATTGCTGATAACAAGCAACGTTACTTCCCGTGGAAAGAAGCAATGCTTGTAATCTGACAAACTGCTTGAGGTAGGGGGACATAGTCCAAGGGTGTTGAGGACCCATTGCCATTAATCCTAGGTCCACTGTTGCACTGTGTGCGTAGCAGATAGCCATGAATTTGGGGAGAATTTTAGACAAATCTAACATCCTGTACTAGCCCAACCAAATGCTACACTAACCTAACTGGCTATACATTTCTAATCAGTATTCGTTCCCTGTCCTTAAAATAAACAGAAAACAGATTTCTCCGTTTCCCCTAAAATCAATCTTTCACTGTATCTGTCAGTTGCTTTCTCCCAATTAGTATTCTAAATTCATTTATTTTTGTCATAAATTAATTTTTTTTTGCATACCTTGGCACGAGTTTTTCATTCAATACTTGTGAGTAATGTGACAGACTTAACGTTGTGTTGCTTAGCAGTAATAAAAAAAAAAAAAAGTAACTTTGTTAATGAATTGAGATGAATCAAAAATGCCTTATTAATTATTGCTTGCCTAGTAGGCTAAGCTTTGGCTCTTCACCTCACTGGCCCAGAGAACATTTCTTGCCTTTGGCCATGTCGGAGGGGCTCATTAAAACATCTCTTGGGAGCAGATAGAAATTGTTAGTGAAAAGCAATGGTCAGTGCCTCTGCTAGAACCCAGCAGGGAAGGGAATCCCTCATCACTGAGAGCTAACAAGGCTGTATGTATTACACCTGTAATCAAACTGCTCCGAAAATGCCAGGAGACCACTGGGCTCTCTTTGTGATTGGTGAAGTTATCTGAAAATGCTGAATCCAATCCATAACTGATGTGCACACATACAATTACAAGCCTCCAGATATCAGTTAAAATGTTGCAGTTGCAAGCCTTAAGGAGTGGTAAACCTTAACATGCATGGCATAAAATAAGGTGTTTGACATAATAAAAGTGAACCTGTTTTGCTTCCATGCACTGCCAGTTAAATTTTAATTGAATTTGCTACATTTGTTAACAGATGTAATTATAGAAAACCTCACTGAAAAACAATGATATATGGATGGGCTTGGGTATCTAGTAGACATTTTGTGAATTAATTTGTATGTTTAAATAAAGATCTACAGCACTGTTTTGCCTAAGGTAAGTAAAATTTACTATGACATGTAATTTGACCTTAGGATATTAAAGTCTGAGAATTTTGCATGTCCTGTGCTTCAGGTTAGGATAAGGTGAAAAACTAGTGCCTCTCGAAGACTTGCTTTGGTATCTGGCCTCCCTGTGGTCGCCTGTAAAAGTCCAAATTGCACATGGCTTTCAAAGCTTCAATTCCAAGTAAATCACCCTCTAGTAGATGACAGGCTGCGAAGAAAGTAGTAGATGAGATGAAAGACGGCCTAATTGAGCTGAGCAGATAGATTTAGAAGTCAGTAGAACAACATTCTCTAAAACAATATATATACTTACTATAGCTGATCCACTTAACTTCAGGATTAGTGTTTTCCGTTAGTTTTTATATTTGGTTGCTTCTTGGTTATTCTATGAGAAAGAAACTCTCTTCTGGTGTGATGTATAAGCAAAGTTCTGGAGATGCCGAAGACTGCAGTCACTCTCTTGCTCTGAGGAGTGGATATCAGGACAGCATAGTGACTCTGTAACGGTAGAACAGGAAAAATGGCAAGTGGAGAAACACAGGGTGCAAAACCAGCAAACTATCCAACATAAATATTTTTGGGGTGCTCCCACGAGTTTAAGGTGCAACAATTAAGATCGTTGTTCAAGAGGGCTTCCCCATTCTTTGAGGTACTTTGGTTTTCAAAAATGCTAGATAGATCTGAGGGCAGATGTGAACCCTATATCAATAACAAAACGAATTGATGAGATTATAACATGAAGAACATACTCGACTGCACTTTATCTGGTGATATTGTTTATGCTATATCTGACTCTAGGGCATTCTTCTAAACAGTTACAAGAATAAGCTAAAATTTACGTCATTCATTAATGAACGGGAATAGCAGAATGCCTCTTTCCAGTGCACCTGACAGTGTTTAGACTCCTTTCTCTTAACGTTACTAGAAGAAGTGTTCCCCTCCCCAGCCTGAATTGCTTCAAAATGTGATGTCCTAAGTTAAGTGGTCAGGCTCCCTCTGCAGATACTGAAAAGGGACAGCCATGCCAAAGGGGAAAGCTACCCCACCCTTCTTAGAGTGGCAAATTTGTGCTTCAATGGCAGAGGGAACCCAGTTGAGGCTGGACAAGGCAAAGACTATGATAAGATGAATCCTGTCTGAAGTGGTTCACCTTGTTTTTTATTTTTTATTTTTAAGTTTTCATTTTTAGTCCCTCTAATACCATCCCCACTGAAATGTTTTTCCATCTGGATTTTTGTTTCAGCAAGGCTTCATTTCACATTCTCTTTTAATTATACCCTTTTAAGAAATACAACGAATTGGGAAGGGTGAGGAGAAAAATTGCTGATCAGTTCAGCCTTGAAGGTTTGGATTGAGTGGTGCAGAAAGAGTTCAAATACCTATCGGCATTTATTTGAAGGCACATTTTGTTTTCTATTTTATTTTTATACATGAGATTGAAAAGGGGATAATATATAAAACCACAGACCCTGGCAATTCCTGAAAAAGAAAAAAAACACCACTCCTTTTCTTAGTATTCCTAAATTGTGAGGCAAGTAGCTGAGATCTAAATGAATTTCAAACTATAGTCACTCTGAAATTTCATCCTGCCATCCAAATTAGCAGCATAAAGACCTGCTTGTTGTGAGGTTTGCATGTTAGGCTATAAACGCCATGTATGGTAGTAGAAGTCCTTTCTACTGGGTGCTGCAGAAACAGAGAACAAAAAAGAAAGTCCCCACTCTCTGAGAGCAAATGGTTTAAAGTACATCATCAAGTTTGTGACAAGACATCTGTGATTTAATCTGTAGTGCTATCCTGGTACTAAGAGGATATAGATACTGGACCAAATTTGTCCAGAAATCACTGTCTACATTCAGGTCACATGAGATGTGAATTTGACCCATTGACTTCGGTGGTGTAAAAGACAGATGCTGAGGAAGTGGACAAAAGTGGATTTCCCCCACCTCTGCCCTCTCTGAATTTCAGGGCTGACAGCAGCTCATCTGTATAATTCAGAATACCTCAAGTCTGCTCTAAACTCCACTGGCTTGTAACAACCTCGGGGGTGCTTTTGTGTCACCAAGGGATTTCCAGTGCATATGCTATGGCCGCGGGCCTGCAGTAGGGTGTGGAGCAGAACGAGATTGTTGGCTCAGCAGCATTTGGGGATCCCCTGGCTGAAAGGTAATAATCCTCCAGCCTCCATTAGGGCAGCTTTCCAGAATCTTTGTGCTGCTGGACTCAGAGACGTTTTCTGCTTGTAAAGTTGCATCCTTGCCATTAAATGTCAAAAAAGATGACAGGATGTTAATTTGTCACACAGGTGGTATTGCCAACTCATGCAAAGATTTCTGCCACACCTGCTCGTGGCCTAGGGATTTGCAGAGGACTTGTGTCCACTTTCAAATTTTGCCTGAAGACAGCTTTGACTTTTGAATTATTGTCAGATATATATGTGTATATAATATACATTTGGAAGCATTTAGAAAAATTTGTGCCTACTAAGCTTTTTAATCAGTAATATCAGTAATCAGAGAATACTAGTACATCAGTGAAGAAGTAATTAAAGTAGCAAGAATTGATATGTGGCAAGAATTAAAATGACAGATGTCAGTTACTATCTTGAACTCCGTGATTGTGTGTACCTATACATGCAACGCATGTGCATGTGCACATGCTGTGGTTATATGTAGCTTTCGTACGTTCAAGTGTAACAACCTTTTTATACATGCTCATATACATGGTACAGTTTCCAATCAAAACAAATAAAGCCCTGAACTGACCATTTAAACTGCAGGCAAAGGATGCTTGCAGCCTGTGGTCCCTGCTCTGAATACAAGCAGGTGAGGAATGGTGCTAAATGCTTTTGATGTTGCCAGCTCCCATTTGCCACCCAACTTTTTTCTCCTCCAAAACCTCTTAACAAACTTCAAAGGCCTCCTTGCTTCTTGCCTTAATCCAGTGCACTGAGACCTCTAGTTCAAAGAACTTTCCTTAAACCCTCTTCTTAAACTGCAACCAAAACTTTTTCTTTCCTTTCCACAAAGTA
>WEIS01079633.1:0-25983 GCA_013389965.1 Todus mexicanus
AGGTCATTTAGTCCAACGCCCCTACAGTGAGCAGAGACAATTGCAACTAGAGCAGGTTGCTCAGAGCCCTGTTCAAACTCATCTGGAATAGTTCCAGGGATAGGGCAGCAAACACCTCTCTGGCCAACCTGGGCCAGTGTTTTACCACCCTCGTTGTAAAAAAAAAAAAATAATTCTTCCTTATATCCAGTGTAAATCTACCCTCAAATCCCACCCATCCCAGTCATTCAGACGCCTGATTCCTTTCCCTGTGCTCAGACAAAACTCCCATTGGCAGCTCTGAGTGCAAAAGGCTGTTCCAGATGAATGACTCTTTCTAAAGCTGTTTTCAGCGTTCGCAGGGATGTTTTATTCATTTATGCAGTTGATGCGCCATTCTCTCAAAGCTGGCCTTCGTTTCTGCCAGGAGGGGATTGCACACTCTTCTCACGTAGGCATGCCGTGGTCCTGCGTGGGCTGGCTTTCACTTTTGATGCCAAACGAGTGTCAGACTCCTGGCCTCATGGGCTGGGGCTTTGCTCTTTGCTGTGCCGTGCAGGTGGAGAGCTGTGCTCAGGCGTGCAGGACCTCCAGAGCTGGGCAGCGCAGGACTTAGCTCACAAAAGTGTGGTGCACCATCACCATCCCTTGTACAGCACATGATACCACAGCAGCAAAGTTACACTTCCTTATTGCCCGGTGTCCCTCTGCCTCTCATTCTCAATAATCCACCCTATCTCAATTTGCCTCCTTGTCTCCCTGGACCCATTTCCTACCACAACAGAGAATAGCCACCAAAAGCCTCCTCAGGAAGGAAATACAACCATGGGGTCTCTTGAAGGTGGGATGGAGTTTCTCAAGGAACAATCGCTTAAAGTGAGAAGGAGCAGATGGAGACTGAGTGGCACCCACAAAATCACGGGAGGACCAAACATGACCTCACAGCCCACCGTGGGTTATAAGGGCTGGGTAAATCTGATAAATGCAGCAGGTATGCAGTGCTGAACATCCCTCCTTTGTCATGGAAGCCTAGAGGATATCACTAGTGTGGGTGACAGGTACCGAAAGGATGGGTGTTGCTGGTGTTCCCTTGAGAGAAGATCCTGTGAAGGCCTGCCTCTGTTTGGAAGACCTCAAAGCTCATATAAGGTAACTCATGCCCTGGCTCAGCACCCCATCCTTAAATGTGGAATCCTGGGTTGGGTTGGTTGGTACCTGGTTGTTTTGACACATTAGATGTCTTTCAGCAGAGTTGTGACACCCAACATGCACAAAGGTTGAGCTTTCCCTTGCTGCTCAAGAAACAAAATTTTCCTTTGAATAACTTGGCTGCATCTCAGCAGGCCAGTGATGGAAATGCAGCCACCTCCGAAGCACCACGCTTAGGTTCAGGTCATTTCATTTGTGATCCGAAATGTAGACCTGATTTTTTTTCCTGGAAGTCCTGAGTTTCTCTTCATAAGTTTGACGTGATGCTTGCAGGTCTGAACTGGAGCAAAACCAGAATGGTCCCTTCCTTTTAATAGTTGCTATTGACCTTGCTGCTTTCCACTGGGAAGACAATGCTCTGGGAACCGGTTCTCCAGCTGGTCTGAGTGGAACCAGATTGGCACCCGTGCTCCGTCACCATCAAACAAAAGTCCTGATAGCAAGGGCTTATTCATCAGCACTAGTTAAGCTGTGCACCAGGGAAATCCTGCTCTTTATCTTCCACACATACATGTGCATGCTCTTAAAGTAAATATGAAGGTGTTCTGTGCAGTAGAAAAAAATCGTAACTTTTAAGCTTTTGGGCCAGGTAGGCACTGGTGCTTGGGTTTAACCACATCTGTTTGTGGTATTTGGCTCGGTTTATGCTGACAGATTTGGCAAGCAGGGTCTCAGGGCATGGTGGATGGGACTGAGCTCCCATGCTCTGAGAGAGGAGATATGCAGTGTGACAAGCTGGGCTTTCCACCCAGGGGGTTACCCCATAGACCAAGGGGACAGTAGATCCCTCCTGACGGAGAGATCTGCCCTAGACCTGGTGTCAGGATCTGGGAAAACATGCAGGAAGAGTCCTCCTTGGACTTAAGCATCTAAAACTGAGACATGCAAGTGAGGGTGGATGAATCCCAGCCTCTAACCCCCTCTCCTAGCCTTGCTCCAGGGCCTTCTAACCCTGTGTAGGAAGCAGTGTCCATTCCTTAGTTTCAGATGGGAAATTACCTTCTTTTGAGGGTCTCTCCTCAATTTTGGGCTGTCATAGCCTTCTGTAATGGTTTGGGGTCAGGGCACCCCCCCAAATCTGCAACAGAACGCTCTCTCCCCCCTCCCCACCGAAAAGGGAAGAAAGGAAATAAAGGAGAGAGACTTATTGATTAGGAAAGGAAACTAGAACAGCTTTACTGAAACATTTAAATAATAATAACAATAATAATAAGTAAATATACACAAATATGTACAAAACCAGTATTGANTAATCTTTTGAAGTGCAGGTGCTCCCTGGGACTCAGGTAACACAGGTAGTCTCCTCCCTGACGTCCCAGCTCTCATTTGCCTTAGCCACAGCCATTTGGTTAAATAACGCTCCGATAAAATGCACATGTGGGAGAGGAGGATCATAACCTTTTTCTTGGAGGTGGTGAGTAATTAGAAGTTAGTTTGTGGGAACGTTTCGAATCTGAACCACTCTGGAAACCAGGAAGGGGAATTAAAATGGCTTCGGCTTTGTTTTCCTTCTGCATGCATCTCCTGCCCTTACTGTGGCACAAAGCCCTGCCTTAGGCTGCAGTGCTGGTCCTGGGCCAGCTATCTCTCCCTTTCAGCAGGAAAGAGCTGAAAGAAATGAGAGATTTGTTTGTAACTGGCAAGCTTCATGCTTGCCTTCCCCTTGGGATGGCTCTGTACTGTTACTGACTCCATAACCTCCAGAGAGGAGCTAGAGGTGGAATGGATCCCTCTGAAGTGTGTGTCCGCCAAGCTGCATTCTATTATTTGAAAATAGTGCACGTGGGACCGTACCAGGGACAACACTGCTCCAAGGCACATGCATGAAGAAGGCTTTTAACAGCTTCTTGTGCCACTGCTTTTCCTCACGAATCCTCAAAGAGAGGTGGGTTTGCACCCAAAGAGTTTATCAGGTGCTGGACTGATCTCAGGGTGAAGTTACTGTAGCTCAGACTCTGCTGCTGCTTCTGAAAGCTTGGAGTCTAATTGGGCTGCCCTTACCCTGGAGAGATGCTACCCTCCTGGGAGAGCCTGCTGCTTTCAAAGGCATCCTACCCCAGAAGGATTTGCCAGGAAAACAGTCAGACAAGAGCTGTGTGGGTGCTCTGACCTTCTCTATAGGACACCCCGGCAAGGACTGCCAGCCTCCTCGCTCAGCCAGTTTGCTCTCCCTTTTCCAGCGCCAGTTGCTGCTGAGCACTGGGCTCTGCATCCAGCATGATGAATGTGGAAACTGAGGCTGCATGACTTGGGTGGTGTTTAGGATTTCTGATTTAATCACCAGTACATTGTTCTTATATTGTTGAGAAGTTTGCTGGGACAATACAGCTCTACTGCTCCCAGGAAAAACAGTTTGCTGTTAAAACTTTAGAGGGAGGATTCAGAAATAGCAGCAGTTTGGGAAAAAATCTGCTCCTACAAATCAGTTCCCCGAGACCATCTGCTTGAAGATCAGACTGCTGGAAAGCTACCAGCAGTGAGACAAATAGAGAGGACAAAGGAGGTCATAAAGAGAGGTGTGGAGAGATGAGCAAGATTTTCTGGATGGAGTGAGGGGTTGAGCTGGAATTTATGGCAGGTGGAAATGAGGCAGCTGCAGGAACTAGTGAAAGGCAGAGGAGATAAATCATGAGTTGCCTGCCCTTCTAAATCAGATGTCCTCTGAGGAATTCAAAGAGACAGATGAGATACAGATTGAGGGCTGTTGCAACTGGAAGGATGGTTGCTTCTCAGTAACCCCGTATTTCCTTCCTTAAAAGGAAGGAGCAATGGTAGGTTTGGAGAATTAATGCGCAGCCTATGTGCATGTGGCTCATAGAGGGGTGAAAGGTGAAGGCTCACAGCATCAGTGGGGTTCTCGGGAACATTGTGTGTAAGCTACTAAGTCAGAGATGCCAGAAATGGACAGGGTGCGAAGGAAGGTTATGGGAGGACATATGAAGGTGAAGGTCTACTTCTTGATAATGCCTGGGATGGTGGCTGGAGATGGAGTCAGTCTGGAGGGTTCAGGAGAACTGGGTCCTGGGGACACTGATCAGCTTTTGTCAGACAGGGCAAACTGGTTACTGCCCATGCAGAACCTGAGAAATTACTTGGCGAGCTGTATCCATGTTTATGCATCCTTTGAATTTATTGAACAGGGAATTCAAACCTCCCCTGGGGTATAGAGCACTTCCAGCTTGAGAGGCCATCGAGAACATAAAAGCATCTCAGTGGTTCTCTGTCTCAGGCCCTTCAAGCTTCTGTCACATTAGCACTGAAAAGACTTCAGCATTTCAGTCCTCAGCATCCCTACCCTTGCCCTGTGAACAAACAGCAGAAAAGATCTGCGATGGCTCCTTGGATTGGACATGATCCGATGAACCCTGGCAGCCTTTTGTGGAGAAAGGGAAAACCTGCCCTTCTGAACCCAGTGAAATCCCTTCTTAGCTCTAGAGCCATTGACCCTGAGAAGGTAGGCAAGAAGTTTCTTCACAATTTCAGTTCATCCTGTTTGACATCCCATCTCCAGTTTTGATCCATCTCTATGTAAAAGAAGACTAAAAAACCCCTTCAGCCCCTTTCATCATCTGTGCAGATGATGCAGTATCACAGATAGGGGGTCTTTTCTGACTTATGGAGGTGTCTGAGTGAAGCCCTGAAGCGTCAGGATCGATCCATGTTATTGCCTTAATGCTAAGCCAGCAGAAACATGCATCTTGCTGTAAGTGCAGCACCTGAGCAGGGGCTCATGGGCACGGGCCCCAAGGAGCTTAGCAAAGAGAACACACCCCGGCCGTTTAGCCATCTCATTGCAAAGACATTTAGTAAAGGTGAGCCTGCCAGCTTCCGTAATAAGCTGTTCCAACATTTAATTGCCCACCGTGATCAGAAATAGCATCTTATTTCAAGGCCTGTTTTACATAATTTTAGCTGTCAGGCAACAGCTCTTTCCAAGAAGGCTCAAGTGCTCTCTGTGGTCAGCTGGGCGTGTCTGTGCAGAGCCCTCTCCTTGGCATGGTGGCCACACCGAGCTCCTGAACCTGGACCTCACAGGACCTAGAGGAGGAGGGTGAGCTGGGTGTACTGCTTCCTCTTTTGCCATCCCCCCCCAAAACACATATCCCATTCCCTGCCTCACCACCAAATCCTGGCACATCCAACCTGGGTAACTCAATTCAACTTCTCTGGATTTAACACTTCCTGTGATTGTACAAGGGGACAGGAGCTGTCACCAGCATGCACACATATGGATACGTATGTCACAGGTGCTCCCACCTATGCAAACTTTACCTTCCTGCCATAAAAATAGAGTAGGATATGACGTGACTGAGTGGGTGACAACATAACAAAGACAAGCCCCATTGCTGGACCTCCCTACCCATCATTTCCACACAAGACAAAAGCCACTTCTCCTCTTGCAACAGGAAAGAAAAGCTTATACTGGCTGCGTGCTGCACCTCAGGATAGTCACCCATTAGAGACAGTCACCATTCAAAGCAACAGTCCCCAGGAGTAGTTGATGAGCCACATGGAGTAGCCCAACATTGAATTTCATTCCTTTGGGCAAAAGAAGAGTTAACTGCTGGCCTCTCCGCAAACAAAAAAATGGCACCTACTTGGGTCCAGATGCCCAACTATAATGGAGACAATGGAAGCAATTCAGCAGCCCTGGTTTACCTCATCTAATGCCAGTCCAAGTATTCCCAATAATTAGGCCTTTCAGCCTGGAAAGGCTGAAGCCACAGCTGCTTCCTATTTTCCTGAAGCTGTACAGAGCATTAGTCATTTCACTGGGTTGGGTGGGTTTTTTTTTTTTATTGCCGTGACTACAGCCCAGTTAGTGTGCCGCCAAAACCCAGACAAGCCAAATCAGGCTTAATTCAGAATGTACTTCTGGAGTTCAAAGCAATCTCCTATCCCCCTTCTGAGTCCTCATTTTCCCCTCCCCACCCAAACAGCCTGAATCTGCCTGAAGAAATGCCCTGCTAGGTTTGCTTTCTCAACACGTACCAGGTTGACCAAAATGAAGTGGTGATTGCTGGCACTTCCACCCTAAATGTTATTCATTAACCAATCTTGGGAGTGACCTTGACACTTAATTAGTCATCTAGTCCTTCCTGACGGCAAAGCTTTTCCACACACTGAGCTGGTTGGAGAGGGGATGGGGATTGTATTAACAAGTGGAAGCATTGCTGTGATTTTTGGCAGAGTAGGAAGAGGAGCAGGTGTAAGAGAGACCCACCTGCCCTCACCCACCAGCTTTGTTACCTAGGTTGTGTTAGGGAAGGCTTTACTTTTAGCTGTAGAGGCTCCATGTCACTGACATTTGGCTTCCAGGTCCTCTGTCCTCACCCAACAGCAGCATTTGCTCTTTGCAGTTTAATTTATAGCATCTTCACCCAGTGACGATGACCCAGCAGAGAGGTTCCAAGCCAGAAGTCGTCTTTGCTGTGGCCACTTCTCAGCTTGTACTGATGGTATGAACTTCTCTCCTCTTTCCATGATTGCAAGAGTCCCTGGAAATGGTGGAAATAGGGTAGGTGGCCCTGAAGGTGGAAACTGGGGAGTTGGATGGTACTAATGTGGAGGCAAAGAGGGGAGCTACAACTGCTTTAGTGCCTCTCTTACACCTTCAGATGTAAAGCTGTGTCTGTGTACAAGCAAGCAAATGTTCATCTCCCTAACCAGGTGTTTCTCTGGTGAATTCCTACCCCAGAGGTGGTTGACTCATACTTCTTGCCAATTTGTGCTTCATTTAGCACTGGTTTGATTGAGGTAGGAAGCGACTCGAACATCTCTGTTCAAACCACACAGTGAACCTGAGCTTCTTAACATCCCTTTTTTGTCTTTTGAAATTAGAAAAGTTTCTGCCCTTCCAGGTTTCAGCACAGATGGGAAGTCTTAACTTCATAAATACTGGATTTTGTGTCTGGGCAGGAGTTGAATTATGGGATCATCAGATTAAAACCCCACATTAAATCATTAATGAAATGAGCTGTCTGATTATATGTCATATTCCTATTATTTCTAACTTGGCCACCAGCCGAAAGAAGCTGGAAAGACCAAAGAAAACAGCCAACATTGTCTGTGCTCCACACTCCCCCCACCCCATCTTCATGACTAAGGAGGAAGGGAGGGACAGCAATTCCCAGAAAAGTAGGGACTAACACGAATGGCCAGGTTTCAGGTGGAGACGGGAGCCCCAGGAGTGGAGGAGATCCAAGATCCCCGTTTTGAGTCAGAGTTTTGGGTGGGAATCAGCAGAGCATTGCTGGCTTGGGGAGTGTTTTGTCCAACAGGGCCATCTGCACTCAGAGCAACCTCAGCATCCTTTGGGTTAACTTTTCTGATGGGAGAGGTTGGGATGGATACTGGGAGAAGCAGGGAGCCAGCTGTGTCTCACAGCTGGCCAGCTGCCGGGCTGTTAGCAGGCGAGCAGGACGCTTGCTGCCTTCCACAACGAGCAGCATCAGGGTTGCTAAAAAACTTCACCCCCCTGAATTCGTTTAAAAACATCTTTACTGGCTTTGGTTTCAGGCTGTTCCTGTTCTGGTGCTGGAAGGAAAAATCCTAAATAAATTAAAAAGATAGCTGAAGGAAGGAGGCTTCACTGAGGTTTTTCTTTGATAGGGACCTTTTGAATGTCTTATTAAAAGAAAGGAGAGGTCTTTAACCAAAAGATCTGGACTGAGATTGTGTTTTTGGCTTCAGTTCCTAATAGCTCTGGACTTCACAGTAGGTGGGTCAGGATCCCATTTAGAAAAGTGTCTAGCTCCTCTGTAGATGTTGAAATATATCTTCCTGGATCTGGCTTTTAATCTATGTGGGTCTCAGTTACCTTTCTGGGAATTGAGGTGAAAAATGTCCTTTTTTTTTTCCCTCCTTGCTATTCGTCTTCTTGCCTGGAAGCTATTTGCAGGACCTGAGAGGGAGATGAAAGTTGCTGAATAGACTTCTGGTAGGTACATGAAGCCACCTGGACTCAGTCTTCCATAGTCCTTCAGATATGTCTGTGTTGAGGAAGGAGTGAGCATGTCTGACTCCTGCTACTGAGTGCCGCCAGACTGGGAGCGCTTGCTCAGGTAGCAGAGAGGTGTTGGGGCTGGGCTCAAAACACCCCTGGAAGTACCTGCATCTATCTTCTGTCTGTGCAAGGAGCCAGGGTCTGGCAGCTCTGGGCTGTGGGAGATCCGGGTGAACCAATGCTCCTGCCTGGAACAGCAATTTTTGTGCTCTTAGTGTACAAACTCTTCAGGAGAAGAACCATCGCTTCTTACAACTTTACAGTGCCAAGTGCAGCACATCTCTCCGTGCTCTCATAACATGAGCAATAAACACACTTTCTGGCAGAGGATCATCTGTCTGTGCTCTTTTCCTCCTTCAGAAGAAGCTTCTGCCATGGCTTTGTGCAATAACTTTTATTTTTCACCTTCTTGTGGCTCAGTGGTTGGGCCGAGCTGAGGCAGCTGTGGTACCGTTCCTCCTCGTAGGCAGCTCCTCCTGCAGCTGAGTAGAGGAGCACAGGAGAGGCCGTGGCCTACAATCAGCACAGCCTTTTCATCCCGAGACAGAGGAGAAAATGCAGTCAATCAAGTTGTTGTCTCTAATGTAGTACAATCATTTGATCTGTCATAAGCAAATGCAAAGCAGGGGAGCGCAACGGAGAAGCAAATGAATGCAAAACACAGAAACCAGTGAGCTGTGACTTCTCCTGGAGCTGAGCTTTGATTTGTGAGCAGGATTGACTCACGCAGGAACGGCTGATACGGGTCTTGCCCTTACACAAACGTAATCTGTCCTGTGGCTGCTCCACTGGAGCCAAGCTGCTCCAGAGGTACCTACCACGCTCCAGGGGCCAGGCAGCTCTACTAGGATGTACCCACTGTTTTCATATGCATTGTTTTAGGGGTTGTTTTGTTTCAGGAGCTCATCCTGTAAACAAGGTGGGTTCAGAAGTTGCTTCTTGAGCAAAACCTCAGCTATTCAAGCAGCAGGGGCAGGGAGCACAGAGAAGCATAGTTCTTTTCTCTTTCCACAGCTCATAGGTAACATTGAAGATAGATGGGAGACCACCCATCAGAGGGGCAGCTGTTGATACCAAAAACATGCCAAGTATCCCCAGACACTTCTGTGTGGGCGACTGAAACCTACCCCTTCCTCATACAGGCAGCAGCACCTAGGGAGCGGCTTGGCCATCTGTAGACATCCAGGTCATCAGTTAGGTTGCTCCGTATGCTCTGCTACTGTTCTGGCTACATCTTCACTGACCTTTATGGAGCTGAGAGGCTGGTGCCCTGCTCAGAGACACTTTGCAGGTGTTTTAATGTAAATGTAAATCTCCTCAAGGAGTGGAAGGGCTTAATTTCTTAGGCTCCCGGTGCCCCGGGGTGTCTAACCTGACCTCCATTGGCTGCTCCAGGAGGACACGGGTCTCCTGCAGGTCCACCATTTTCTCTTCCACCCCTTGTGCCACAGTGAGAACGAAGCAGTACTGATGTCAGGTCCAAAATCCCAGTGAATCCTTTTGGCCTCTGTCAACAGAGAAAAAATAATCCCACACCAGAACAAGAATATTCTGCCCAGTCTTTGCTGGGCTGTGATCCCACACTTTGCTTGACCCCTCATGACCATGGATAGCCTGGGAATAGGAGTCATCCCACCCTATTGTTGGTAACGAAAACTGTGCTCTCTTGCTGGGGCTGATTCAGAGAAGGGCAATGGAGCTGGTGGGGGGTCTGGAGAAAACATCTTATGATGAGCAGCTGAGGGACCTGGGATTGTTTAGTCTGGAGAAGAGGAGGCTGAGTGGAGACCTTATTGCTCTCTACAGCTACCTGAAAGGAGGTTGGACTGAGATGGACATTGGTGTCTTCTCCCAGGTAACTAGAGATGGGATGAGAGGTAATGGGCTTAAGTTGCTCCAGGGGAGGCTGGTTGGATATTAGGAAAAATTTCTTAACTGAAAGAGTGGTGAGGCCTTGAAACAGGCTGCCCAGGGAGGTGGTGGAGTCACCATCCCTGGAAGTGTTCGAAAAACGTGTAGATATGGCACTTCAGGACATGGTTTACTGCTTATGATAATGTTTAGTAGGCAGTTGGACTTGATGATTGTGAAGGCCTTTTCCAACCTTGATGATTCTATGATTTGTAGTCAGCAGAGAGATAGACACTTCAAGGTGTGAATTATCTGTATTAAACTTCCACCGATCCTAAGAGAAATCCAGATGACTAGCATCCTTATTGTTGTATCCAATTATGATGTTGTTGTTTTTCTTCTTCCTTTTCCTTCTAGTTCAGACTGCAGGATGACAGACGCTGACATAAACCTCCCACCCATCGAGAGAAAGCTGGGACTGCAGATATGGGGCATAGAGGTATGACAAGATGCGATGATGGCGTATGTCCTCCTCACATGTGTGTGTGTATATGTTTCATGAAAGAGATATTTGTGGAGTAATCTGTGTGGAAAAAAGAGTTTGATACAGATAAGATACAGGGGGAAGCAGGAGACCCAACTTCTCCCTATGTAATTTTCAACATTTGGTTGAAAATTGGTTTCCTGCTCTGTAAAACAGGGAGAATATTGACTAAGGAAACATGAATGTGGTGGGACTGAAGCTATTCCTCCAGCACTGGAGGCTTTCTCACACCCTTCACCAACCAGCACAAGGCTAGATTACCACACCAGAAATGAATTCCTGTTTTCACCAAGAAGAGTTGTTATGCATAGGTAACTTTAGTCTATACCTGCAGCTACCATGGGGAAGGCACCCATTTTTGCAGCAAAGGCATCCCATGGAGTCTGTTTGCACTCCATCCTTGTCTTTCCCACTCTCATTGATGGGTCACTGCAAGGCGATCTGCCTGCGAGCTCACCTTCTGCGTGCAGAGGTCTTTGCTTTTGGATTGGAGATGGGCTATGCTCAATTCTGCATTCTACTGGCCCAACTCACCAAGAACATTCCCCTGAGACTGAGGAGCAGAGTTCACTCAGGGCAACCGTGGGCAACAGTTCCAACATGTGTCCCCAAGTGGTGGTGGCCCTCTACAGATCCCACCTAGGTTCCAAGTATCACAGGGCCTTAGCCTTTCCATTCCTCTCCAAAGCACTCTGCTAAGCTTCTTTCCAGAGGATCTGTAATTAGAGACCTGTTGGTTCACAAGGGTCATGCTGGTATGCTGGGAAGCAAGTCAGGTGACCAGAAGAATGTACATCTCTAATTCCAGGGAACCACAGAGCCAGTTCAAGCCCAGGAGCTGTGTGTGTACTGGTGGGTTGCACACCCAGGCACCTATTCTCGGCAGGCATGTCTGGTTAATTGTGCACTTGTAGCAGATGAAGTGTGCAATTAGGATCTGGAGGGGTGGGAGACCCATCAGTGTCCTCAAGTCTGTCTTTTCTCAGTACTGCCGGTTGCTGTGAATCCCTGGCAAAGTGGTGATCCTATCAAAGCTCTGCAAGTTATCCTTGAGCTTACAGGTACTGAGTGAAAACCATGCCCCAAAAATAAACCTAGGATGAAATGTGCTCATTCACCTGGGAAATTCCCTATAAATGCAAGCTCTGGAGCTCTTCAACCTGTGCTCCAGGTCTTCTTGCTCTAGACCAGCAGGATTGTGGAAAGGCAAGGAGACTAAAAAATACTCATCAGTCTGTCCAAGCAGCAGCATCACTCAGCACTTGTGAGGCTGCACCTTGAATAGTGGGTTCAGTTTGGGGCTACTCACTACAAAAAGGACATTGAGGTGCTAGAGCATGTCCAGACAAGGGCAAAAACTGGTGAAGGGTCTAGAGAACAAGTCTTATGAGGAGTGACTGAGGAAACTGGGGTTATATAGTCTGGAGAAAAGGAGGGTCAGGAGAGTTCTCACTCTGCACATCTCCCTGAAAGGAGGTTGGTGTCAGGTGGGGTTTGGTCTATTCTCCCAAGTTACAAGTGATAAGACAAGAAGGAAAAACCTCACTCTAGTTGCACCAGGGGAATTTTAGATTAGATATTAGGAAAAAGTTCTTCCCCAAAAAGGTTGTAAAGCCCTGGAACAGACTGTCCAGGGAAATGGTGGAGTCATCGTCCCTGGAAGTATTTAAAGATGTGTAATATGTCCCTACGGACATGATTTAGTGGTGACCTGACAGTACTGGGTTAACGGTTGGACTTGATGATCTTGGAGGTCTCTTTCAACCATGGCTCTTCTATGAATCTATCATTATCATTTACCCCTTCTCACCTGTTAGTACTTCGAGGGTTTCCTCCAGAAGTCGCTTTTTCCAGCTCACAAGCACAGCCCTGATTCTTCCTTCTCCAAACCCTGATTGTCACCTTAGTGTTCCATGCACCCCAGCTGTCCTGATTCACACATATCAACTTCTGCCTCTGAAGTTCTAGCAATGACCCAAACACTCATTTCCTTACAGAATATGAAGATGGTTCCTGTACCTGAAAAGGCCTATGGGACTTTTTTTGAAGGAGACTGTTACATAATTCTGCACGTAAGTAAAGCCAGCAAACACTGGTCTCTTTGGCAGGCAACCCTTTTTGTTTAGCTCTCGCTTGGATCCTCAGTACACTCTCTGCTGAGAGCAGCTCTCTGGGTAAAAGGAGTTATGCACGTGCGTTCACCATCTAGTCACGAGCCTGAATTTGATGTGGTTGTTGCAACAACACTGTGTGTTTAGTAAATCAGAAGCCCAGAGGAACCATTAACGTAGTAATTGATTAAAGTGATTTATCTTCTCATCAACTGAGTTGTGTCCATACATGGCAAAATGGCCAGTACGTTTCTGCCAAACTGAATCAAGACCCACATTTGAATGATTTATGGGAGTCTTTTGGGCATATTGCTGGCTGGAGGGTGTCATTTCAGCAGATGATGCCGATTATGGAGATGTGTCATGTACTCTGTGTCTCACAAGCAGCAAAGAGACTCTTCAGGGATTTTCTCATCCCCATTAGGACACTTCCTCTGTCCCTTCCAATTTGGTCCAAACCTAATTGCAATCAGCTAAACCAACTAGCCGGAAGCATGAGGAACTTCTGAGAGTCAGCTCTACAATATGGACCATACAAAGTGTTCCTGAATGTCTGTGGGAGGATGACGTGTTGCACTCAGCTCCCAGACTTCCTTCCAAATCTCTTCATCTGCACAGAGGAAGCCCCATAGTACCAAACACTGTCCATGTGGTGGAAACCAGAAGCATTTCCCACTTCCTGGGTTTGAGTGTCCCTCCTGCAAACATCTCCATCAATCAAGACACACCAAAGCCTCCAGCATCCCACAAGAACCAAATGCACATCCTCTATACGTCAAGCTAGGAAAGCAGGCTGGGATAGTGACACAGAATGAGTCTCTTGCTCTAATTGACTATGCCCATGCCTTTACACCACCTTTTGAGTGTTGAATCGATTTGGTAGCAGCTACTCAAAGACACGGCTAGAGCAGAATATGAGTTTCCTTGCAAGAAGCTGACTATAGATAGAAGTTTAGAGTTTGACGCCCACAGGCTCCGCTTATGTTGCAATAGCTTCCCCAGGTAGAAATGGTCTCAAGTTGTGCAAGGGGAGGTTTAGGGTGGACATTAGGAAAAACTTCTTCATTGAAAGGGTTGTTAAGCCCTGGTCAAGGCTGCCCAGGGCAGTGGTGGAGTTCCCATCCCTGCAGGGATTTAAAAGACGTGTAGATGTGGTGCTGAGGGACATGGTTTAGTGGTGGGACTGGCGATGCTGCATTAATGGTTGGACTTGATGATCTTCAAGGTCTTTTCCAACCAAAACAATTCTATGATTCTATGAAGAGCCCACAACTCTCCTTTCCCCCTGCAGACGGGAGGATAAAACTACTCTTTGCGTTCTGCATCTTGACTGGAGGCTCTGCCGGCAAAGATAGTCCACAGGACAAGGGGACTTTGATCATCTTCAATAATGGGGTATTAAACTGAGCAGTTTTGCAACAAATTAATTAGCGGTGCCTAGAGGAACTGAGCTGTGTTTTATTCAAGTTCTCTGGTGCGCTTCACTGCGGTATCACCGCACAAAGCAAATAAACAGAACTTAGTGTCAAATCCAGTTTACAAAACGAGCTTTTATTACCTTTCCCAGGCGTCTGTGATAAGGCTTAACACAGTAGGTGCTGAAAAATAACTGGCAGGGCTCACATAACGATGAGCATACCTGTTCTCAGACGGCTTTCCTCCTCTTTCTAGGCTGCTGGGTTTTACTGTAATAAGGGGAATCGCAGCGTGCACACACACACACAGAGTCTCTGCTTCATCTGGAGTTAGGTCTGCTTTGCAAGTCAGCAGGAATTCAGAGGCAGTTTCTATTACTATGGAGTGTGACATGAGAAAGAAAGAGAGAGGGAAAGGAAGGACTGTATCTCCAGGCAATTAAACAGCGGTGGATATTGTATTTAAAAAGACGATCTATGAGAAGAGTCCCCTTTCAGTTTTAATGTTACACTCTGCAGAAGTAGGATGGGTTGAGCGCATTAATTTTTTAATTGCACAGTGCTCAGTTTTCCTTGATAACAAGCGTTATAGAAGAATTTCAGACAGAACTATCCGTCAGTTTACTATGTACGTAAACCCTATGAATTCTCTCCTGAATAAGGTCCCTGGCTCCACCGGAGCTCCCAGGGAACATCCTAAGGATCCATCCTGTCTCCTCTTGTCCAGGAGAAAGGCAGAACTGGGAAAGGGCCACTTGGTTACTTGGTTTTGCCAGATCTCCCTGGCCAGTGATACTATTTGAAACACACCTATGGGCTGTGTCTTCATCTTGACTTGCCTTCTCCACCTCTTCCAGACCAAAAGAACCTCTCATGGCTCTGCTGTGGATTTGCATTACTGGATTGGCAAGGATTCATCTCAGGATGAGCAAGGTGCCGCGGCCCTGTACGTCACCCAGCTGGACAATGCACTCAGGGGGAACCCCGTGCAGCACCGGGAAGTGCAGGGACATGAGTCTGAGACCTTCCAAAGCTACTTCCGCAATGGCATCATGTGAGTAGCGTGAAATACCCTGCAGAGAAGTGGGTCATGGTCCTCGGGGCTTCCCTCTGCTTTTCTACGCCTCAGAGCCATCAGTATTTCAAAACTCTGAGAAGTAGGTGTATTGGGTTTGGCTGGGCAGGAGTTAGTGTCCCCATAGCTTGATAAGACGCTGGTGTTGTGGCTGCTGCTGAGCAGGGCTGGCACAGCACCAGGGGGATGGGGTGAACAAGATCTTGGGAGGGGACACAGTCAGGATAGCTGACCCAAACTGTCCAAAGAGCTATTCCGTAGCATCTGACGTCAGCTCAGGTATGAAAGCTTGAGGAGAAGGGGAGGAGGGGGGGCATTTGTGTCAGAAGACGTTTGTCCCCCAAGCAACCGCTACACACATCGGAGCCCTGCTTCCTGGGAGAGGCCGAATATTGCCTGCTATGGGAAGTAGTGATTAAAATATATATATCGCTTTGCTTCACTTCACGCACATGGCTTTGCTTTCTAATTTTCTTATTAAACTGCCTTTATCATATCCATCTTATTCTCTTCCCCTTTGTTGTGTTGAGGGAGGTGTGTGTAGTGGTGGGGGGAAGAGCGGAAGAGCAACTTGGTGGGTTCCTGGCACTTAGCCAAGGTTAACCCACCGCAGTAGGGATCAGCACTGAAGTTGGTCAAAACTCAGAAGAAAAATTTCCCATTTTATAAGCATTATTTATGAGCGTTGAGCCTGGCATTGTGTCATTCTGTTCTACCAGTTGTTTTCCCAGATATTTGCAGTAATTGCATCTTAACCCTCCTTTTGTTCACCCTATGGCCTTCCTTCCTTCTTCTCCACACACTTTAGATTAAAGATGCCCATTCAGGGCACTTCAGACTAATATCCACCTCCAACAGAAGTGCTGATTTGGCTCACACTGGGAGAAATATTCCTATAATGGAAGGAGAGTGTAATTCTGAACTTCTGCCATCTAAAAGATACCGTTGAATCCAATCCTGTGGTTTCTGCTCGCTTTGGGGTCTTTGGAAGGTGATTGCATGAGCCATCCTCCAGGAGGACCTTCACTGGCAATAAACAGCCTAAGTGCCTTGCTTTTTTTCAGACAGCTGAAGAACACTCAGATTAAAACCCATCCTTGTTCAACACCCTGTATCCCTGTCTGACTCCTGATACCTCTGCATTGTGCATCTCTACAACCCCTCATGCGTTTTCCCAGGACTTCTGTGACACAGAAAAGTGCTTTACCCTCATCTAAAAGATGATTAAGGGGCAATAAGGGACTAAAATTCACACCTTCAAAACCATGTAGGTTTAGAAGTATATTTGGAAACCTATCTGCCTCTGAAATCAGCATGAGCTAGACTTCATCTTGGTCTAAACCACATCCTGAAGGTCAAGCAGGAAGTCTGAGGCAGAATGGGAAATTAAAACAGGCTCTTTCCTCACCTTGATAGGTCAACTAATCACTGGGGCATCCTTCTGTGGGTATGTTAAATTGCACCAAACAAGTCTAAAGTGCTGTGAATCACCCAAATGCCTGACCATGTTCACCAGTCTCTTCTAAACTATGATAAAATATATATACTACCCACGTGGCAAAAACTGGAAGACTCTCGGCAATTATCTGGATGGAGGAACAAAATTGGTAGATTAAATCGTAGCAAAAGACAATGTCCTACACCTCTTCACAGTCGCATTTTGTTCTGCTTATGGCAACAATTTCCTATCTAAGCTACTTTTAGTAGAATATCTATTTTGAACAAACCTAAACTTTAGTAAATGGTGTGCTTTTTGCAAAATACATTTCTTTTTTTAATTTAATGTTTACGGAATATTTAAATTCTGAGATGTTACTGCCATGGCTAATGGGATATTCAGCTGGTTGGGTTATGTTTCCATTACCATCCTTGATCTATTTGTGTCTCAAGATGCAAAACAGCAACACAATACCCACAACAGACAGATGGACACCATGAGGAGTTGTGGTCTGACCAGGGACCATGAAAAAGTAGAGAGAAGCAACACAGCATTTGACATTTGAGTTTTAGGACTTTGAGATCACATTTGCTCTAGACATTTTAGTTGTCACCAAAAGCTTGAGATATTCTTAGAGGATAGTGAGGAAGTGTTTTTCAATCAGCTCTACTCTTTTTTCCCTGCTGCACAACAGCTACAAGAAGGGAGGAGTGGCTTCAGGATTTAAGCATGTGGAAACCAATATGTACAACATCAAGCGTCTTCTTCATGTCAAGGGGAAGAAGCATGTGTCAGCTACAGAGGTAAGAAGAAGAACTCTCTCCCTATGGATCATTTCTCCTTGCCTCTCCTCCTACACCCATTTTGACCAGGTTTGGCTGCTAGATAGCTCATATCTGCCCAAGGACAAGATGGTTTTCAAGACTTCACTCAGAGGTTTGATATTGTCATGGGAGAAGCCACTGGGCTCAGTGAAGACCTGAGTGCTAGAAAAATGAGCGGGTCATTGCAGACTGGTTGTTACATCCCTAAGGGCAAGTTCTCAATGGCTGTGACTTGTCTCCTGCAGCTCTTGTCCTCCACAGTTTTCCAAACACTTTCATTTTGTTGTGACAGGTAGCGCTTTCCTGGGACAGTTTCAATAAGGGTGATGTTTTCTTGCTGGACCTCGGGAAAGTGTTGATTCAGTGGAATGGACCCAGTTGCAGCATTGCTGAGAAATCCAGGGTGAGTATGGGCAAAAGCCACTGAAGTTTACTAGCGGTATTTTTTGATACATGGGAAAAAATATAGAGAAAGAGCACTCAGTGTTTGCACAGTGAAAATCTCAGTAAAACCAGCGACACAGAGATGAACAGAAAAAATCACGGTAAATCTTCTACTTGGCCATCTGCTGGCGTCAGAAGCCCAGAGAAGTGCTTTGTTCCATTTCAGACCTGGCATCAGCTTGGGTTTCGCAGGCAGCTGTGGGCACATATCTAGCTTGGAAAAGACCTTCAAGATCATCTAGTTCAAGCATTAACCCTATTCTGTATGTCCACTGCTAAACCATGCCCTTAAGCATCATATCTACATGACTTTTAAACATGGCAGGGGATGGTCATTGAACCATCCAGGGCTGGACAACCCTTTTGGTGAAAAAATTCTTTCTAACATGCAACCTAAATCCCAGCCCCCCACGCAACTTGAGTTCCTCATAAGTCTTGTTCTCTAGACCCTTGACCAGCTTTGTTGCCCTTCTCTGGACACGCTCTGGCACTTCAATGTCTTTTTTGTACTGAGATGCCCAAAACTGAGCCCAGTATTTGAAGTGAGGCCTCACCAGTGCCGAGTACTGGGGACTGGTGTCTTCCTAGTCCTGATGGAATTGCTAGCTCCAGCTCCAGAAAGGTATCCAGCTCCCTCTGGGGAAGTCTGTCTCCATCTCTGTGCTCTGTAGTTTGCATGACGTGGGACTAAAATCAGAAGTGTTGACTTAGTAGGTTTATCTGCAGTAACTACCCCAGGGGTAGATGAATTTTACTATTTGTCTACAGCATCAGAAGGAATTCCAGCTTGGTCAGTATGAGACAAGTAGGCATACATAGCCTAGGTGTTGATAGGTCAGAACCATAGCTCTTAAGGTGCTTTGCAAAGGGGTCATTAACCTTATTCTACTGATAGAGGAACCAAGATAGAGAGATGTAATAAAGCAACAAATATCAATGGGTCATCAGCAAAGTTGGTGGCCAAGCTCATAGCCAGTCATTATACACATTAAAAGGAAGGTAGGACTGCTTTCTACATGGTGTCACCTGATGAACTAGGAGAGGGGGAATCCTCACAGGGGAGACAGTTTTCCAGGAGACTCTGGCTAGAGGAGAAGATCCAATGGAGAGTGGAAAAGAGACAAAGAAACTCTCAGGACACAGAGGAGGGGGAGGAGGAAGAGGGGCAGCTGGTGTGAGGAATAGGCCATGCTTCATCTCAAGCCTGGTAATCAAGCAGGTCATTTCCTACGTCTAACAAAGAGTGGCCCCTTTCAAAGCTATTGCAGTAAGAGTCACAGAAAAAAAGAATTCAATGGAAAGTGGAGATTTCGACCTAATTAGTTACTTGGCATTTCGCACTGCTTTTTTCACAGAAAACATCCATGGTTTTTTGAATACTCAAAACATTTAAATGTAAAATGTCACCATGGGGAGCCCAGGGTCCTGCAGCTCTGCAGCATCCAGCCTTGTCATCCTCAGCATGCACGTCTCTCTCTCACAGACCATCTCAGAAGATCATTGGGCCTGCTTATGTACAATCACACATAGGCAATGCCTGTTGTGGCTACCGTGTTATTGCACCCTGTAGGAGCAATCACCAGGAGCGACTGTAATAAGCAACATTTTCCTGAGGGTTAGTTAATAAGCAGGTGTTGTAGACACATCCTGTTTTTTAATAGCTAAATTTGGAGGATGTTAGAAGCTTCAGAGATCTGTGGTAATCCCTCTTGGACTATTGATGCTCAGTGATTGCCGTGGGTCTGAGGCTCGCTGAATTTGTTGCCTGCATCAGGACTTACTCCATGCCAATCTTGTGCAGGGTCTCGCATTAGCTCGCAGCATCAGGGACAGCGAAAGAGGCGGCCGCGCTCAAATCGGTATCATTGACAATGAGAAAGACTCCCCAGACCTCATGCAGATCATGAAGATGGTGCTGGGTGAGAGGTGCGGGGAGCTCCGAGATGCCATCCCAGATACAAAAGCAGATGAGCTGCAGAAAGCAAATGTCCGGCTCTACCAGTAAGTCTGGGATTGGGTTCCAAACCCTACCCTTTGTCATGGCGAGCTCTGTAAAGCCTGACTCTGCCTGGTGACTCTGTCTTTCAGTGTCTACGAGAAGGACAATGACCTGGTAGTACAGGAGATAGCCACCCGGCCTCTGACGCAGGATCTGCTCCAGCATGAGGTAAGAGAAAGCCATCAGCCTTTACAGCTAGAAAAGGGTGATGTGGCTTGCTTAATTTTCAGCAGAGCACCTGTTGCAATTGGATAGCCCATCTCCTGAAAATTATCAGCCCTTCCATCATTCACATCTTCTAAAAACGGGACAGCTTTAGCTCTACTACAACCTCGGTGGCCAGAGGTAGATGGTGTGTTGAAGCTGCTCTAGTGACCCTCTCAGTCAAGGACGATATTAGCTTAGCAAATGGAGTCAAGGAGAGCTGCAGGCTGGGATGGAAATAAGACTTCTTAATACCTGATGTTTGGAGATAAGCCTCCATCTGCAGAGTTCAGAGCAAATCAATACTCTGCTCACAAAATCATGAGGCTATGTTTTCCTGCTGGTCTCAGTGATCCACCACTGGAAGGAGATTCCTTACAGACCTATTGTACAAAATTTTTCAGAAAATAGAGGCTTTCCTAATATCCTTCTGGCTAAAACTTGGCAGAGAATTGCTTATCCTTAATTCTCCACAGCACAGACCAGCCTATTGCAAAACATTGCTGTGCTTCAAGGCTCCAGCTCCCTCAATCACTTGGTGTCAGCCTCATTAAATCTCAGTCTCCTCTTACAGGCATGTGAAGCTTTTGCTTTCCTTCTCGAGGTTCAGCCTGAAAAATGAGAATCCTTTGGTCACACAGTAGGTAGTCAATTTGGAGCACCAGCTCTCTGCAGTGGAGACAAGCTGCTTGGCAGCAGTCTCATCCCTGTTGGGTTCAGGATCCTGCTTCTTTCACAACGATGAAACAGCTCCAGATCGGGAACACTAAATTGGCATACAGAAGATGTCTAACTTGGACTTCTCCTGTTCCTTCAGTAGCAGATTTGGCATAAATGAGCACCACCATCAGCAGTGCTGAAACACAGCAGGCTGAGGATGGTATTTCAGCACATACTTCTCCTGGGGCCTTTTGAAGCTGGTGTTTGTGTTGGTTTGGGAACATCTCTCATGAGATGGTAAAGGCCAGTTTTGAGCAATGCCTGAGAAAACTGCATATTTTAACTCATTACACTTAAAAGGTGGCTGCCCGGGTCAGGTGTGCTCACAAAGCCAGCACACTCATGAACCCCAACCTTGTAGATTTGATGGCAATAGTTGTCGTCCACTTATGAACCACAGTAAATCCATGCCCTGTTGCTCCTGCTAACGGTTGCACCAAGGTTAGAGCTCTGCAAGGCAAGGCATCTACTCTAAATCTTCAAGAGGGATCCAACCTGAATGGGCTACAAATGAGGACCTTTGCTTGCTTAGTGCTTCTTACATCTGTTTTTTATTCTGTTCCACCTCAGGACTGCTACATTTTAGACCAAGGTGGTTTTAAGATTTACGTCTGGAGAGGAAAAGCCTCCAGCCCGGAAGAGAAAAAAGCAGCCTTCACTCGAGCTGTGGTGAGTTGTAATGTAGTGCAAACAATGTCGTGGGAGGTTTACTGAGTGCTAATCTAGAGTTGACCACTAATTGCAATTAAGTGCAGGTCTTGAGGAGCTGGCCGGTAAAATAACAGAGAAGTTAAACATCTAAGGGAGGTGTGATAACATAAATATAGAATTGTTAATCACCAAATTGTACGAGGACTAAGAATCTGCCACTGAAACTAAGAAAAAAGTCATTAAAGGAAGTATAAAAGAAAATCCTTTGTTACACAGTAAATAGTGGGCTCCTGGAAATTGTCAATTCAAGAGATGGTGGAGGCAGAGAGTATCAACAGGGTCAAGATGAGCTAAGACAAATTCATGGTCAGCAGGTCCATAAACAGATGTTAAAGGGCTTCTTATATCCTCTCTAACATCCATGACTTAATATGCTGAGAGAGTGAAGGGATCACACTGAAGACAGCCACCAAGCTTGTGTGTGCTCGCTAAACAGCAGCTCTTGATGCCCTTGTCCCAGGCAACATGGATCACTGCTCTGATCACGAAAGGCACCTCTTGAGTTCCCAACCAAGAGTCATACCCTGGGCAAGTCAGTGGGGAACTCGATTGCTTGGGTTCTCTGGAAAAGCCAGACCTTCTATATAGGTTCAATGGCCTCAACCTCAACCACAAGCCCATCAAAGGCAACAAGTCTTTTTCACAATAACAATGGGTCTGAGCCAAGTTCTGCATGTGAATGAGGATGACATAGGGCTCTACTACTGGGTAGAAAGAGATCTGTTATTAACTGTTCTTGATGCAGATTGGCCAACCTGAGACAAGACCAGGACTCATCTTAAGCCAGAGCAGACCAGCACAGTGCCCTGAATCCTGTACCTCTCCTCCAGATGGGCTCCTACGCAGTTATTTTCTGGCAGAGCAGGCCTCAACACTTTCTTTGGGAAAAAAAATAGCCTTAAGGGAGTCTGAGTGAATAAGACATTTGGTAGGTTTATTTGCAAGTTGTCATGTTGAATGCTACAAGGGAGCTTAGCTTTTAATTCAGCTATTCACTTATGTGAAGACCATAAATGGCCTCATGTTCAATGAGACCTTACTAGCTGATATTGAACTCCAGTGACCTCACCTGCAATGAGGTCTTACCCAGAGATGCTCAACTTCAACACCAATTGCACTTACTGCCTTGGAGAAGAAACGCTTAGACAATCTTTGCCTTAAATCTTATCTTGGAAGTCTTCTGTGCTCCTTTCAGAAGCTGAACTCAGAGGCTTTTTAGTAGGCAATCAGCTCTTCACATTCTGGCCCTGAGCTACACATGTAGAACAAAAGATATCTCTTTCTTTCAGTGTGGCAGGTGGGAGGGATGGAAAGACCATCTGCTCTGCTTTTCCCCTGAGGGTAGTATGTGGCTGCAGCATTTCCAGCAGAAGATGAATGCTCAAAAGCCCACAGTCAGGCTCCTTCCCTGAACCACAGCTGCCAGCACTGTACCTCCAGGTCATCCTGGAGCCTGCCGAGATAAACGCTAAACACCGGAGCAGTTCCCAAAAGCTGAGCAATGACTTTGGCATTGTGGCTGAACACAGATAATTTTATTCCCTCTCATATTGTATCAAGCACCTCTGTTGAAGCAGCCTTTTAACTCAATAGTGGCTCCATTGCAAAGAAAAAATTTGGGTTTAGGGAGAAAAAAAGGTAAAAAAATTAGAGATTTTTGAGAGTTTAGTCCCTTCAGAACACACATCATGCTCTGGGGTTCTTAGCTGCCTCCACTACCCTGGCATGCATGCTTTCTATCATACTACAGGCAGGACAATCTCCTAATTTAGAAAGGGACAAAAAGGTTGGAAAACAGCAAAGAACTGAACTAGACTCTTGGGTTATGGGCACAACCCATCACTACTCCCTCCACTTTTAGATCCATCACCAGAAGCAATCCACGGAGCTGCCTGAGATAGAGGAGTAGGCTCTTCATTAAGCCCATCAAGTGAGAGTTTCTTCAAGACTAAGGTGCCATGTAGACATTAAGTTTAGGATGTGATCCAAGTGACCAGCCTCTAGGAGTAGGGTTCAGCCACCTAAAGATAGAAATAAACAGGGATACTACAGCGAGAGCTTGTAGACACCTCCATTTACAAGTCTGAATGCAGGTCTTGGGGTGAATCCTGCCCTTGGTTATTCCATTGTGCTCAGTGAGGGACACTCACTCATTGGGCTGGTTCACATCCACATCCTGCTTCTCAAGTCTGTAAAAATTTTTGGTTTGCCCCCACTAATGATATTTTCCAATCCCACTAGGGTTTCATCCAAGCCAAAGGCTATCCTTCATCCACCAACATTGAAGTGATCAATGATGGAGCAGAGTCAGCTATGTTTAAACAGCTCTTCCAGAGGTGGACAGAAAAGAATGAAACTCAAGGACTGGGCAAAGTCTACACTACTGGCAAAATTGGTGAGTATGTTTATCCTGGGTTTGACTTTCCTGCCTGTGCTAAGCAACAGCTGAGTGAACATCAGGCACATGAACTGTCTCCTGCCTTCAGTATCTTGAAAATCTAGTGCACATTCTTCCCGTGCCTTGTGTTTTCCACCTTCTGCAGTAGATGCAAAGGATTCAGGAACTGAACAATACTCAGAACTGCTGAGACTTCTTATATGACCCAAACTGCCACTTATTCCACTTCCTGCACCAGGACTGATTACAGGTTGAGCTGCTGGAAAGGAGCTCCATGGAGAAGGACTTGGGAGTGCTGGTGGACAAATTAACCATGAGCCAGCAATGGGCCCTTGTGTCCCAGATGGCCAGTGGTGTTCTGGGGTGCATTAAGAACAGTGTGGCCTGCAGGTCAAGGAAGGTTCTCCTCCCTTTCTAATCTACCCTAGTAAGAGCACATCTGGAGTATTGTGCCCAGTCCTGGGCTTCCCAGTTCAAGAGGGACAGGGAAATACTAGAGAGAGTCCAACAGAGGCTACAAGGATGATTAAGGGAGTGGAATATCTATCTGATGAGGAAAGGTTGAGATCGCTGGGGCTGCTTATTCTGGAGAAGGGAAGACTGAGAGGAGATCTTACTGGTGTTTGCAATTATCTGAAGGTTTGGTGTCAATTAGAAGGGGCCAGACTCTTTTCATCTGATGAGGAAAGGTTGAGATCGCTGGGGCTGCTTATTCTGGAGAAGGGAAGACTGAGAGGAGATCTTACTGGTGTTTGCAATTATCTGAAGGTTTGGTGTCAATTAGAAGGGGCCAGACTCTTTTCAATGGTGCCCTGTGATAGGACAAGGGGCAACAGACACAAACTGTAACACAACAAGTTTCACCTCAACATGAGGAAAAGCTTCTTTACCATGAGGGTAACAGAGCCTGGAACAGGCTGCCCAGAGAGGCTGTGGAGCCACCTTCTCTGGAGACTTTCAAAACCTGCCTGGATGTATTCCTGTGCAACCTGCTCTGGGTGACCCTGGTCTGGCAGGGGGGTTGGACTCGATGACCTCTGGAGGTCCTTTCAACCCCTACCATTCTAGGATTCTAGGATTCCAAATGTAGATGTTGGTAGATCACTAGTGTGTGAAAAACTGTATGAAAAACTCCGCACTTGCAGATATTCCTCATTTTCTTTATGAAGGGCTAATGCTGAACCTGACAGGGAAGTGTCGAAGAACATTCTGCTTTCATTTACATTGGCATTCACCCAAGACCCTCCTGACATCAGTGGAATGATTTTGTGTTTACACCAGGTGTAAATGGTGCCTTGGTTTATCACGCTGCGGAAGCAAATATTACAATGCGTTAACCCCAAAGAGTAAACAATGCCAAAGAGAGAGAGAGCTGGATGAATGCTGGGATGGTGACAGAGATGCTGAGTGTCTCCATCAATAATAGCTTGAGAGCCACAAATCCCTTTGCCTTGCAATTTCTCTCTTCTCTCTCATAGAATCATAGAATGTTAGCAGTTGGAAGGGACCTCAAGAGATCATCAAGTGCAACATCCCTGCCAAAGCGGGATCACCTAGGCCAGGCCACACGGGAACACATCCAGGCGGGTTTTGAAAGTCTCTAGAGAAGGATTGAAAGTCTCCAGAGAAGGAGACTCTCTCTCTCTCTCTCTCTCTCTCTCTCTCTCTCCATGCTGTCCTCTTCATCATGAGCTGGAGAAACAGCACCATTATATTTCTAAAAGCACATTTTAAAAGGAGCGAAATACATACAGATTTGGAAAACAATTGTGAATGCTCAGTTAGGAGGCAACTAATATTTTTTTATGGGCTAGTTGTCACTGGAAGGCGCTCTATGGCCAGTTGCCAGAACAACCCTGCAGTGTGCAAGCTCTTGAACATTTCAAAATCAACATTGGCGTACTGCTGACAAGACTGGCTTCTTGCAACTGCCGGCTGGGTTTTTCTCACGTGTGTGCGTGAAAGTGATGCAGAGGGTTTGTGTGTTGCTGTGCATTCACTGGCTTCTTGTTTTCTTTCTTTTGGTGCATGTAGCCAAGGTGGAGCAGGTGAAGT